>CAJHQQ010001100.1:0-116911 GCA_905132885.1 Moricandia moricandioides
TGATAAAGGATTTTACTCTATCCTAATCAAAGTAGTATAGATGAGTGTCAATTCAATCCTAAGTGATCATGATGCAATGAGAATGCAAGTATAAACTTAATCTAAGTGCAATCAATTTAGATGTGTGGGTAAAGTAACGAAATAACAAAAGTGTGAAACTGGAATTATAAATCAATTGGAAGAACAAGAACCCATGGGCAAGGGCTTTGACTTTGGGTGATTTGGATCTAAGATAGACGGTTAACGTTATAAACAATCTGGTTCTACTAGTCTAGACGTACCATTAAACTAGTTCTTTATCAAGATAGAAGTTCATTTGCTTTCAATCACTAAACATCAAATGTCTTTGGTCTAGTTAAATCAAGCAATCATTAAGAGCAGGTCTATTGACTATCTAAACTTCCCTAACATTAATTGTTATTGGTTAAGCAAGTAAAGAGAATTATTGCCTTGGTTCAGACATTTCGTCGAACATCTTTCGGGTACAAATTGCCTAAGGATCTAGATTAAAATGATCAAGTCTAATCTAGCATTAGAGATAAGCGATAATCATAGAACATGAATAATCTAACACTAAACCTTCTAACCTATTACCTAATCACCCTAACCCATGGATCCTACAGATGACTACTCACTAGTAAACATGATGAACTCAAAAACCATAGATGAATCAGAGTAAACCATTTCTAATGAACAAGAATAATAAATGAATCAAAATAACATTATCAAAAGGATTCAAGATTCAATCTTCTTCACCAAGAGTATTCTATATCTCAGATAAAAACCAAAATTATCTGAAAAACTAGGTTAAAGAGTATATATAGTAGTTTGAAAACAAATCGGGTCAACCCAACAAGCCTTGGCCGACCCGTAAAAATCATAGCTTTAACGCCTGTAGCGACCACGGTTGGTCGCTAGGCTATGTCACTACGGTCCCCGCATTTCCCTTGTGGGTCTGTAGCGACCAAGGCTGGTCGCTACGCCTGGTCGTTATGGCATCCGCAAATCCCCTGTGGGTCTGTAGCGACCAGGGCTGGTCGCTACCCCTGGTCGCTATGGTATCTGCAGTTCTCCTGTGGGTCTGTAGTGACCAAGGCTGGTCGCTACACCCTATTTTGCTCCAAACTCCACTTCTTTGGCCTCTATTGCCTCCAAACTCATCAATGAGCATCTCCCATACCTGATATAGACAATGTAATGGAATGCAACCTAAATATGCCTAAATGATATCCTATATGTCCGATATGCACCAAAAGAGATGACCAAAACCATGCAAATATGTTCGATATCAGTTATATAGAGGACGGGGATGAAATGAAATGGATCTCGGGAGAAGATGAAATACACACAATTGTATTGAAAAAATCAATAGAGGAGGTCACATACTCTATTTTGCTTGGGCGTATTTGCAGAAAGTTAAAGGTAGATGAATCTAAGATGGAAGCAAAACTTAGTTACTTTCCAATGGTTTTCTATTCGTACAAGCCATCATATATCTCGAATGATGAAGGCATTTTTGGTTATCTAATGCAAGTTAATCATGAGAAGTAAAGAAGTGTTTTACATGTGGAGTTTAACAAAATGGATGAAGAAGATTAACTTTCGAAAGAGAATGATGAAAATGATGTATATGCCGGTATATCCGATAGAGAGACTACTGATAGAGAAGCTACTGATACATAGGCTATTGATACAGAGGCTATTGATACAAAGGCTGGTGATGAAGATGATATTGAGAAGTGATGCGCCCCAGTACAAGGAACCAGCACCGGATGCGGATCAGGATGATCATAATACCTCAACTAAGGTTTACCCATCTGACCGGACCAGACGGACTGACCAAGACGTGTACACTGACCGAGCCGTTTACAGAATCGACCCGCGTTCACCTGGAAATGACCTAGGGATGGAACCACGACCTAATGACCGGATTGATTGACCTTCAGCCTTCCTTTCCCAACCCATTCGACAATCTAAAACCAACAGTCGAGCCAAAACTCAAGATCACCGAGAGGAACTTGACTAAGGTCACAGTACTTCACTTCTGGCCCATTTGGTTCGTACCACATTCCCCGATTGTCTTGAACATCACTTTTCCGACCAGATTGATGATTCATTGATGATCGATGATTCTAATCTCTCTAAGGCAAGGATACTTAAGCTCTCTGAAGATTTGGGTCGACTGAAGTGGAGTTCCGTTCATTAAAGCTCATCTATCACCCACACGGACAGTCCACAGTGTGTCCTGCTCCTTACCACAATGGACCTGATCAACACAGCAAGGTTCGATGAACTTGGAAAAAAGTAGGCAAAGGGTCATCTGAAGACTTGGTTAGGTTCGAATGAACTTGGCCAGTAGGTGAAGGGACATATCGACCAAGACCAAGAACCGAAGAGTCATTTTGACTAGTTTTAGTCTTTGTTGTAGTTTCCTAGGTGTGATTTTCCGTAAACTTTCTTAGTCTCTTCACATGCTTGCTACTATAAATATGTATCTCCTTTCCAGCAATAAGATCATTCGATTTTCTTCTTTCGTTTTGAGTTTATCTCTCTTAGTTCTTTGTTTAGAACTTTTCGTTTCTTGGTGAGGTAATCGCCTAGCAAACAAACCATTCGATTGTTGGACTTGTGTGTCACATCAAGCAACATCGAATCTCTGGTAGTATCAAGAGTGATTCCGCCCCTCTTGTGTCACCCATCGATCCACCATTTCTCCATTGCGAGATCATATCCGTTTCAGAACCGTTTGAGTGATCCTGTCCAATCCTAGGACGTATCAAGTGGTATCAGAGCCACTCAATTGGTATCATCTATCCATTCTTCTCATCTTCAATTTTAAATTCTTCAAACACTTCTTCTTCCTACTATCTTGAATCTGGGACCCTCATTACCATCCACTATATATAAAAAAAAAAGAGTTTCAAAGTTATCAAAAAGATCGAATTGTGGTTTGGTGGTGGAAGAGAAAGCCTGCTGGCCGAGGAGAAATCCGGCCTTTGAGGAGGTTAAAGCAGATTCCAAATAAAAAAAATTCTTATCTTTCTATCTCATCTCATTGTTTGTTTTCTTGGAAAACCCATTAGGAAACTTGGATTGTCTTTCTTAGAACTTTGAGAAGAAACTCTTGAGTGACCATATAAAACCAAGTGAAACACTTGAGTGGGGGAGATCAAACACATGACTTTGTGAGGAATATATTTATTTGTGCTAATATTTGTTGTTTAGCAATTTCAGGAACAATGGAGACTGAAGATGAAAGGAACCGACCCAGAAATTCTATGGCCGGATTGTCAAACTTGCAAATGAGAGCTTTAAACGATACTTTTACTAACCTTTTGAACACAGGTTTAGAGAAGATTCATCAACGTCTTGATGAGATGCAGGTTCGTCAACCAACTCAGTCCAGAACCGGGACAAGAAGAGATCACCCTAGACGGACCATCCGATCTGATGATGATGACGAGGAGGAATTCCTAGATGATCGATCCATCAACCGACCTAGGCGAGGTCCAAGACACCAAAACCATGAACGAGGTGATATTAATCCTTTTTCTAGGAGAAATGAACAAGTTGATGATGGTTTAGGTGGTTTGAAACTTAAGATTCCAACTTTTGAAGGCAAAAACGATCCTGATGCATTTTTAGAATGGGAAAGAAAAATTGAACTCGTTTTTGATTGTCAAAATTTTTCAGAACTTAAAAAGGCTAGGTTGGCTGCAACTGAATTTACTGGTTATGCTATTAATTGGTATGATCAAGTGTTGAATCACAGGTGGAAGACCTATTGCCTCATGGGATGAGCTCATTGCCTTGATGAGGAAACGATTTGTTCCGGAACACTACCATCGTGACCTCCACCAAAGGCTTAGAATTTTTCTGCAAGGAACCAAATCAGTTGAGGATTACTTCCAGGAGATGGAAACACTGATGATCAAGGCTGTTGTGGATGAGGCTTTGGAGGCTACCATGGCGAGATTCCTTTCCGGACTCAACCGCGACTTTCAGGACCGAATGGAGCTTCAAGAGTACGAGAGTTTGGACCAGATGCTAAACAAAGCTATCCTAATTCAGTAACAAATCAAGAGGAAGGGTCTCTCCAAACCATTCTATGCTCCAAAACCGTCCTTTGATGCAAAACCAAACTACCAAGACAAAGGTAAGTCTTCGACAACAACAAATACCACTTTTAAGACTAATGTCCCTGTTCGTGTTGATAAAAAAAAGATTGATGGACCTACCAAATGGACAAGAGACATCCAGTGCTTTAGATGTCATGGTTTTGGGCACTATGCTAACCGGTGTCCAAACCAAAAAGTGATGGTTCTCTTGGAAAATGGGGAAGTTGAGTCCAAGGATGACCCGGATGAAAAGGAAGATCTCGGTCCAGTCTATGATGAGGATGAAGAACCATTCAATTACCCACATCAAGGACCACTTCTGGTTGCTAGGAAACTCTTGGACGATTCAGCTGGTCCAGTCTTTGACGAGTACGAGTCCACGGACGATGGTCTTGGACCAATCTATGACGATTCCCTTGGTCCAATCTTTGATGACTACCTGGACGACGATTCAGTGCCGATTTTTGATGAGGAACCTGACCACCTCGACTATCCAGCTCACGGTCCATTACTTGTCACTAGGAGAACCTTGAGTGTGCAACCTAAGACCAACAAACGAGAACAAAGAGAGAATCTTTTTCATTCTAGATGTTTGATTTCCGATAAAGTTTGTTCTTTGATTATTGATGGTGGAAGTTGCACTAATGTTGCTAGTGATACTCTTGTTAGGAAACTTGGACTTGGGACCAGGCCTCTCTCTCGACCTTTCAGATTGGAATGTCTCAACGAGGCTAGTGAACAATACATAAAGGAACAAGTCACGGTCCCTCTTACCATCGGACGATATAAGGACGAGGTCCTTTGCAATGTCCTTCCCATGGACGCTTGTCACATTCTTTTGGTTCGACCATGACAGTTCGACAAAAAGGCAGTGCATGATGGATACACAAACCGGCATTCCTTTGATCATAAAGGAAAAAAGATCACACTGGTTCCCTTGACTCCTTTGGAGGTTCACCAAGATCAGATCCAACTCAAGAAGGGTCGAGACAAGGAACTCAAACCAGATGAACCAGAGACATCTATTAAGAATTCCAATTTATTTATCAAAGAAAGTCAGGTTAGGAAGTCTCTTTGCTCTCGACAGCCATTTCTTTTGTTTGTTTACAAAGAATCTTTAATGGCTTCTTCTTTTAATCTTGCACCGGAAATTCCGAGTGATTTGATAGATGTCTTGCAGGATTACTCTGATGTCTTTCCAGATGAGAACCCAAAAGGTTTGCCACCAGTAAGGGGTATAGAACATCAGATTGACTTCATTCCGGGTGCACAACTTCCAAACCGACCAGCGTATCGAACCAAGCCGGTGGAAACAAAGGAACTTCAGAAACAGATTGGAGAGTTACTCGAGAAGGGCTACATCAGAGAAAGCCTTAGCCCGTGTGCCGTACCAGTCCTCCTTGTGCCCAAAAAGGATGGATCTTGGCGGATGTGTGTGGACTGCCGCGCCATCAACAACATTACGGTAAAGTATAGGCATCCAATACCTAGGCTTGATGACATGCTAGATGAATTGCATGGTTCTTCTGTTTTCTCTAAGATATACTTGAAAAGTGGCTATCACCAAATTCGCATGAAAGAAGGTGATGAATGGAAAACTGCATTCAAAACAAAACTAGGATTGTATGAATGGCTTGTCATGCCCTTTGGTCTCACTAATGCACCTAGTACATTCATGCGTTTGATGAATCATATCTTGCAATCATTCATTGGTCATTTTGTTGTTGTCTACTTTGATGACATACTTATCTACATCAAGAGTCTTAATGATCATAAGGTGCATCTGAAATCTGTTTTAGAAATCCTTAGGAAAGAACACTTGTTTGCTAATCTTGCCAAATGCTCCTTTGGGACAGATCACGTGGTCTTCTTAGGTTTTGTTGTAGGTGCAGATGGACTCAGAGTGGACGAAGAGAAAATCAAAGCCATCCGAGAGTGGCCTAGTCCAACCACCGTGGGTGAAGTAAGAAGTTTTCACGGACTTGCTGGGTTCTACCGATGGTTCATCCCAAACTTCAGCACGATAGCAGCTCCACTCACCGAGGTGATCAAAAAGAATGTTGGGTTCAAGTGGGAACAAGCTCAAGAAGAGGCATTTCAAATTCTCAAAGGGAAGTTAACTCAAGCTCCTTTACTTATGCTTCAAGATTTTTCTAAAACCTTTGAGATTGAATGTGATGCTTCGGGTGTTGGAATTGGTGCTGTATTGATGCAGGACAGGAAACCCATTGCCTATTTCAGTGAAAAACTTGGAGGAGACACACTCAACTACCCCACTTACGACCAAGAGTTGTACGCTTTGGTGCGAGCTCTTCAGACTTGGCAGCACTATCTCTGGCCAAAGGAATTCGTGATCCACACTGATCACCAATCGTTGAGACACCTCAAGGGCCAGCAAAAACTAAACAAAAGGCACGCCCGTTGGGTCGAGTTCATCGAGACCTTTCCTTATGTGATCAAATACAAACAAGGTAAGGAAAACGTGGTGGCTGATGCCTTATCTAGAAGGTACACTCTTCTCTCAACTCTGGAAACAAAGTTGTTTGGATTTGAATTCATCAAAGATTTGTATGCAACTGATTCAGATTTCAAAGAGATTTTTAGAAAATGTTCCAAGACTACTTTCGGAAAGTACTATCAAGTGTCTGATTTCCTATTCTATGATAACCGCTTGTGTGTGCCCCAATGTTCTTTGAGGGAGTTGTTTATTAGGGAATCACATGGAGGAGGTCTTATGGGACATTTCGGAATCAAGAAAACATACAAGGTGGTGTATGAGCATTTCTACTGGCCAAGTTTGATGAAGGATGTAGAGAGGATATGCAACCGATGTGTGGTTTGCAAGAAAGCCAAATCCAAAGTGCAAAACCAAGGTTTGTATTCAGCTTTACCCATTCCATCTCATCTTTGGGTCGATATATCTATGGATTTTGTCCTTGGATTACCTAGGACTAAGTATGGTCGAGATTCTATCTTTGTGGTGGTTGATAGATTTTCGAAAATGGCTCATTTCATACCTTGTCATAAAACTGATGATGCCGTGCATGTTGCTGAGTTGTTCTTTAGAGATATTGTTAGGTTGCATGGAATGCCTAGAACCATTGTTTCTGATAGATAAGTTCCTTTGCTGTTTTTGGAAGACTTTGTGGTCTAAGCTAGGAACGAGGCTGTTATTTTCCACCAATTGTCATCCTCAAACTGATGGCCAAACTGAAGTTGTAAACCGGACCTTATCTGCATTGCTTAGGTCATTGATTAAAAAGAATCTTAGACTTTGGGAAGAATGTTTGCCTCATATCGAGTTTGCATATAATCATTCTGTGCATTCTGCTACTAAGTTTTCTCCGTTTGAGGTTGTTTATGGTTTCAACCCTATGTCTCCACTTGATCTTTTGCCTTTGCCTTTGAGTGAAAGAATTAATACAAACGGGAAAAATAAGGCTGAGACCATTCAGAAGTTGCATGAGAAGGTTCGAGCCAACATTAAAGCCAAAACAAAAATTTATGAAAGGAAGGCAAATAAGAAACGTACCAAGGTCACCTTTGAGGAAGGAGACCACGTGTGGGTTCACTTAAAGAAGGAACGGTTCCCTGAAGAAAGAAAGTCTAAACTCATGCCTAGAGTTGATGGTCCCTTTCAGATCATCAAGAAAATCCATGACAATGCTTATCAGCTTGATCTTCAAGGTAAGTATGATATTTCTTTGAGTTTTAATGTTTGTGATCTATCTCTTTTTCGTGCAGATGATCCAGATTTGTGGACAAATCCTTTTGAAGGGGAAGGGAATGATGCGCCCCAGTACAAGGAACCAGCACCGGATGCGGATCAGGATGATCATAATACCTCAACTGAGGTTTACCCATCCGACCGGACCAGACGGACTGACCAAGACGTGTACACTGACCGAGCCGTGTACAGAATCGACCCGCGTTGACCTGGAAATGACCTAAGGATGGAACCACGACCTAATGACCGGATTGATAGACCTTCAGCCATCCCTTCCCGACCCATTCGACAATCTAAGACCAACAGTCGAGCCAAAACTCAAGATCACCGAGAGGAACTTGACTTAGGTCACATCACTTCACTTCTGGCCCGTTTGGTTCGTACCACATTCCCCGATGGTCTTGAACATCACTTTTCCGACCTTATTGATGATTCATTGATGATCGATGATTCTAATCTCTCTAAGGCAAGGATACTTAAGCTCTCTGAAGATTTGGGTCGACTGAAGTGGAGTTCCGTTCATGAATGCTCATTTATCACCCACACGGACAGCCCACAGTGTGTCCTGCTCCTTACCGCAATGGACCCGGTCAACACAGCAAGGTTCGATGAACCTGGACAAAAGTAGGAAAAGGGTCATCTGAAGACTTGGTTAGGTTCGAATGAACCTGGACAGTAGGTGAAGGGACATATCGACCAAGACCAAGAACCAAAGAGTCATTTTGACTAGTCTTAGTCTTTGTTGTAGTTTCCTAGGTGTGATTTTCCGCAAACTTTCTTAGTCTCTTCACATGCTTGCTACTATAAATATGTATCTCATTTCCAGCAATAAGATCATTTAATTTTCTTCTTTCATTTTGAGTTTATCTCTCTTAGTTCTTTGTTTAGAACTTTTCGTTTCTTGGTGAGGTTATCACAAAGCAAACAAACCATTCGATTGTTGGACTTGTGCGTCACATCAAGCAACATCGAATCTCTGGTAGTATCAAGAGTGATTCCGCCCCTCTTGTGTCACCCATCAATCTACCATTTCTCCATTGCGAGATCATATCCGTTTCAGAACCGTTTGAGTGATCCTGTCCAATCCTAGGACGTACCAAGAAGGATGGAACTGATAATGAAGGTAGTGGTAGTGTGCTCACAGTTTACAAAGATATTGAGATGCATGAGAATGTCACCGAAAGACAAGCATGACCATCAGTTGAAGTCGCACCAGTTGTCTATAAGGAGCGAGATGATGGTATGGATTTAGTTTTAGGTCAAGAATTTAGAACCAAAGAGGAAGCGAAAACACATATTCAGAGAGCTTTACATCTGAAATGTTTTTAGTATGAGGTAATTAAGTCGGATACTAAGAGATATGTGATAAAATGCCGAGGAGCCAAAAAAGGCTGCAAGTGGTTTATGCGTGTTGCAAAGTTAACAAATTCAGATCTTTGGACAGTTAGAAGTTACATCAAGCAGCATAGATGTTATATTGTTACCACACGAACACTACCTAATAGAAGGAGATGCAGACCAAAAATCGTTGCACCAAAAGTTGAGAATTCTCCAATCCAAATATTTTCTATGCCGAATTTCCCCTTAATTTAATGACTTAATGATGAGGAAGAACACATTTTTGCTATGCTACTAATACTTGTACTTGCTCTTCTGTTCTGCCCAATCCTAGTTGAGGAAGAGTACAGGGCTTCGAAAAATATGCTGGTTCGGCCGGTAAAAATACTATATGTAAAAAATAAGCGATAGATATAATAGATCTATTTTGGCCCAAGATTATCCCGACAGTTTTGACACACCAGCTCTCAACGCTCTTACCGATTTGGTTCATCATAGGGTTGCTATGGATGTATCATACACAACGATAGGGAGAGGAAAAAGACTAGTTTCTAATAAAATGCACGGAACTCCTAAAGAGAGTTTTCCGTTATTATATTGTTATATGTACATGTTGGAGCAGATGAATCCTGACACAATAGCTCGTGTGGTTATGAATGAGGGGAAAAAAAATACGTATCTGTTTTGGGCTTTAGGAGTTAGCATAGAAGGGTTCCGCACGATGAGGAAAGTCCTCGTTGTGGATGCAACACACCGGAAAAATGTTTATGGTGGAGTCTTACTTGTTGCGACTTCTCAAGATCCCGATCATCACCACTACCCAATTGCGTTTGGTGTTGTAGATGGTGAGAAAGATGATAGCTGGATATGGTTTATGGAACCATTTTGAATGTGGAAGTGGTTCGGGTTCAGGTGTTTGAATATGTTTTTATTATGTGTAATATGGACTACTAGGATTTCTGGTTTTACTATGTGTTATTCAGACTATTTGAAACTACTATATTTATCTTGGACTACTAGGACTATTTTGAACTACTATATGTATTTTGGACTACTAGGTCTACTTTGAACTACTATATGTATTTTGGACTATTAGTTCTACTTTGAACTACTATTTGTAATATGCATGTTTCAAAAATAACGTATATTTTTGTCTTATTATTTGTTTTTGTCATATGTAACTTACATTGGTCGTGTTTATATGTCTATATATGTGTTTAATTATCAAATTATGCATGAAAACTTTAAGGTTCATAAGTCCAGAGAAAACTTCTCATTTTCATTCAAAACATCCTTATACTTGTATGACTAATATCTTTATGGTAAAGCTATAATGAAGTGAATAACACAAAAAATATTTTTTCTGCAATGTTTTTCTACCAATGTTTTCTTTTTCAATCTTAAAATGTCTAAATGATTTAGTTTTACTGCTAAAGTCTTGTTTTTGAAGTGGTAGTACAAATAAATTTTAAAATTTTGCAAATGTATTACTATGAACAACGTAGTATTACTACAACCTTGGGTATTACTAAGTGTAAATATGTTGATAATGTTTTACACATTTTACACGTGTGTTACATGTTTTACATGTGTTCACAAGTCTTTGATACATTTTACTCGTTTTACGTGTTTGTTAATTTTCTTATAAAAAGTATTGATAATTTTTTAGTAATACCTAATAAACCCAGTAGTACCAATTTTATCTTTTAAACATAGAAACACTTTATATTAATAGGTCTGAACCTGTTGGAACACAATCATACAACTCCAAAATAATAAACTTCCAAGGTTTCACATCAACAAAACATAGGTTTGAACATACCATCCTACATAAGTTTACTACAAAGCTGAGTTAAAATTAAACATGGAAAATATTTTTAACCCAATAGTCTTCTAAGCATTGGTTTTACGCTTCTTCTTACCCCCTTCGATCTCATCGATATCCATCTCGGTGTAAGAAGAGGTAAGCCACTGTGATAGTGCATGTGTCCTTTTTACCGGTGGCAGATTTGTCAACTTCTATGGATTAGCCGCCTTTCTCGTTCTGCATGTCTTAGGCAAATCACGTGGTGGTGTAAGTAATTGTCTACTCGCGTCCATTGCCTTAGCCCTACCACGTGGTTTTGTAGGAGTTGTAAATGTTCCCTCGGTCTGATTCACAACAGGAGCAGGAGGAGTTCTATCGGTTCCATCTGTTTGATCCACAACAGAAGCAGGTGGAGTTCCCTCGTTTCCATCCATCTGATCCACAACATGAACTTTTGAAGATAGAAAAAATCTGTCATACCTCTTGAAAATAGTAAGATTCCACTCTTCTTTCTCTTCCTCCGTGTATTTCCTACACTCTTCCTCCTCGGGCTCTTTCTCAGCTTCTTTCTCTAGTTTCTCAGCGTCCTCAGGTTCTTTTCCAACCCGAGCCTCATTGATCTCTGCCTCTTATTGAACCTCTTTCCCTTAAGCTTCTTATTCAACATCTTCATTTTATTCTTCTAGAGCCTCTTTTTCACCCTCCCCTCGGTTCCAGGTTCCTTTTCATCACCCTCTTCTTAATGTCTTCCTCTTCTTCCGCATTTTCTCCTTCATCACCGGCTTCATTTCTGTAAGAACCCCAATCAAAATCAAAATTCGTACCCTGGTTCTCAAAACCCTCGCTATTGAACGTCTCCTTCTTCAGTTTCTTTGATATCCTCCTGGCCTTCTTTTTCATCAGAACTTGACTTTTCTCAATGGCATCAACCTTCGTCTCCATTATCTCTTGCTTCCTAGCCTTCTTTCTTAATAGTATTGGCAATTTTCAATGGCCCCCAGCCTCTTCTTCAAACCCTTCATCTTATTAGCCTTCTCTTTCAAAACACGTTGGCTCTTTTCAATCCCATCAAGCCGCTTGTCCATTGTCTCCATCTTCACACTCACTTCATTCAAGGAATTTATCAACCTCTCTTAAAACCCTTTCAAAATGTCCTCCAACCCATGATTAAAGGATTATGCTTCTTCATTCACTTTCTCTTTGTCTTTCTTCTTAGGGAACTCTCTTGCGGCCACATCTACCTCATAGAGCTCTTTCCACCAGATTGACTTCTCCTTTATAGTAAGCCATGTGCTTCAAAGGTCACTTACTCCATATTCTTTATCATACTATGGCTCCTCGCCCACTATTCGCGTCATGAGAGGTGCTTCATCCATGGTAGGAGCCAGATAACTATTAGTTTCCTGGAAAAAACCAAAAAATATCAGTTACATAAATTGTATCCCAGTCACTTAAAAAAACTTATAATTATGCACCTGAGTATTTCCAAAAGCATCGTACAAACCTTCAAGTGGATAACCCTTCATACTGTTACTTATAAACCTCTGCTTGCACATCCTTGTACATGAACTCTGATAGATATCTAAGTTTTCTATAAATTTAGTATTCAGAGCTGGAATAGACTCAAATACCAGGACCTATATAAAGATTTTTTCAAGAACAGATCATACAACATATAAAATTTAACTTAAACCATAAGAATTACTTCTAAAGGAACTATGAGTCTGGGGAAATTGACATTCTTTTTTGCTTTCCCCTGATGCTTAATCACATGATTAATCGAACGGATAGCATCTTCAAATGTCAATCGACCCCAGAGAAAGGTTTCAAAAGCATCCAAATCATTCACGACTCTTAGTATGAAAGAGGCCATGTGTCCATTATACTTTCCATTCCCTCGGATAACCGTGCCAAGGAAGAAGAGCACTTGAGTCGATTCCCACACGACCTCATACTCAACAGCTTCACTTTCACAGATTTCATAGTTATCTCGCAATGTAAGTTGAAATGCCTATCAACAAACTCAAAACTTCCCAACTTCTCATAATTAGCAGGTATTCATGGCATTCCAATCCGGAGATGAATGCATTCTCTCTCATACAATACCGGATGGATACGCCATTAGCCGCAAACCAAGTTGTATCGTCTCCTTCATCTAAGGGAACAGTCCACACCAGAAGTATCCACATACCAAGGAGCTTCAAGTTTGATTCATCCGGCATGTGGAAAAAAATCCTAAACTGAGGGTGGTTTTCAAACCAGAGCAACTCGTCCTTAAGATTCTTGATGACGCTCACTGTCTTGCTCACATAGCACTTACTCTGTATCTTACACGTCTTAGTGAACTAAATGTTCTTGAAGTAGAGCTCAGAAGGTGGCAGTGGTTGGCATTCCTGCAAGCCACACAAAACCAAAATAATTTTTTAACTCCTACAAATACCGATCAAACCAGTGATACAGTTATGTCCTACTAGCACTAGTCAAACCAATAATCCAATTATGTCCTACTAGCACTACTCATACCAGTAATACACGAGCACTGACAATTTAATGTCCCACTTTATTCAGCGAAACTAATACAGAAGCAATGACACTTGATTCAAGTCAAACTAATACACAACAATGACACTTAATTCAAATAAAACTAATACACACACAAGCAGTGACACTTTATTCAAGTAAAACCAAAAGAATATTATACCTCAGAGGGTTCACACAGATCATTACTATTGTTCTGGTCTGATAGCTCTTCCACATGCTTTTCTACAACAGGAGCAACATGTTTTCGAGCTATTGTGGACTTCCCACTTTTCTTTTTAGTCGTTTCTATTCCTCGACCCTTACCTGCCATTATCTCGTTCCTCTGAACATCAGAATTATTACTTTGGCTAATCTTAAAACCATTCATTCACTCTATAAATCACGTAATCACCAACTCCCTTTCAGTTTACATTTATGCTAACATTCAAAGAGTCAATCAACATTCATCCAGTAAGAAATAACCCACAAAAATCACATTTTTTTCGGTTTTTGTTCCAACTTATACTAAATCTATGATTTCAACATGTTTTCCCCAATTTCAAACCACAATCTCGCTTACTAAGACACTACCTTATTTTCGTCTACAACTTACAAGTTTCCCCATTTTTATGTAACCTAAATACAAAATTCCACAAAATAAAGGTCAAGAAATCACTTACCAAGATGAAGGATGTTGATTCGGAAGATGGAGACTCAATTAGAACAGAGGAAGAAGAAATCTAGGGTTTCTGTTGCAAGCAGAGAACACAAGAGAAAGAGAGGACACGAAAACTTGAAAAATGAGAAATGAGTCCAAACAAAGCCTTTAGGTTTAGGAACTGGGTTATACCCATATGTGTTTGGGTGGTCGGGTCATGTAATTATCTGATTTTATTAAGGTTATAGATGTCTTTAACACGGTTTTGTATTTTCAAATAAATATATATATATATATATATATATATATATATTATTGGTAGGAGAATTCAGAATTTTTCATGAGCCACATGGGCATATGGCGTTAAACTCCAATATCTAGCCTTGGAGCTAAAGTATTTATTTATCAGTCTAGCGTATTTTTCTTAAAGTTATCTATATTATTATTTGAGAAGTAATGTTGCTGATTTGTCATATTTTTATAATTTTAGGACATGTTAATAATATAACTAATATTATTATATTAATTTTAGCTATATATATATATAGTGTTTTTTTAAAAGTGACTCAAAATTTGAAGTCAAATGCAAAACTAACCCATCATTTTTTGGAACTTTCATTTGCCTTATTCACCTTAGATGTTCGAGTTATTAACGAAATACCATTACTTTTTTTTTAAAATGTGTGTTTTACTCTATCATCCTCATCTTCATCAAGTATTTACAATATTGTCATTGCCATCAATACACTAACCAACACAAACAACCAATTTGAAGCTCTTAATAGACAAAAAATACAATTATTTTCTCTTTTTTTCTCATTTGTTATTCACAAAAACCACATCTCTTTCACTTTCTCTCAAAATTCATCCAAAAAATTTAAGATTTTGATTTCAAACTTTGTAAGATTCATAGACATTGAAACTCATGATTCTTGGTTATTAATGAGTTGGTAGAATTTTTAGTGAAGTTCTATGAGTTCAGAGAAGCTAAACAAGTCATCTCACGGGTTCAAGATATGTAATTGATTTTTTTTCCAGATTTATTTGTGAAGAAGACTTCTCTAAAAGTCTTCTCTGGTCAATGCATAGTTTTGCAGTGACTTTTTCTGTATTTTTTTTAAAGAAGACTTCTAAGGAAGTCATGTACCTTTCCTTCGTTAAAAAAAAAAGGAGAACCGAGAAGACTTCCCTAGAATTCTTCTCGGATAAACTGGTTAATTTTGCAATTGATCAAAATTTGTCAGAAATTTGCCTTTTTATAGAAGACTTCCTAGGAAGTCTTTTCGGGGAAGACTTTCTCAGAAGTCTTCTTTATTGTTTAATGAAGTCTTCTAACTGTCACAAGAAGTCTACGTGTGTAACTTTTGCAATTGACAATTAATACTAAAATAATATTATTTATGAGAAGACTTCTTAAGAAGTCTTTCAATGGAAGACTTCTTGAGAGGTCTTCTCTAATTTTATTCTTGGTTTTGGTCAAACCTTTGGTTTCAAAAGAAGACTTCTACTAGAAAAGTCAAATATATTCAATTGCAAAAGTAACCCAGGAAGACTTCTTGCGACAGTGAGAAGACTTCATGTGAACGTAAGAAAACTTCTCTTGAATTCTTCTTAGAGAAGACTTCTAAAGAAGTCTTCTATGAAAAGTCAAATTTTTGACAAACTTTGGTCAATTGCAAAACTAACTTCTTTTTTTTTTATCGTAGAAGAATTCTAGAGAAGTCTTCTCTAAGATTTTTGAAAAAAATTTAAAATCAAAAGTCAACCAATATTTACAAAGGAAGACTTCTCAACATGTCTTCTGTAGAGTAAACTTCTTAAGAAGTCTTCCTTCATAAATTTGCAATTGCAAAAATGACCTAAACAGAAGACTTCTTAACTTTTTTCTAGTGAGGCTTATGTATTGTTTGATCTTTGGTGAATTTGACTAAGTTTTCTTAAGAAGTCTTCTACATCAATTTCATCAAAACGTAAAATGAATTTTGCTTTTTTTTTAATTCATGTGTATTAGTCAATATTGAGGCTCTTGAGTTAAATTCAAAACTTATTTGGTGATAATTATGAGGTTGCAAACAATCATGTTTATTAATATTTCTAGCTAAACTGAGAAGACTTACAGGGAAGTCTTTCGTGAAAAGATTTACAGGGAAGTCTTCTACGTTCGTTTTTGTAAAATTTGCTAAGTAACTTCAATATGTATTTTCTAAATTTCAAAAGTGTCAAGTAACTTCAACAATATCAAGTCATGTGGTTTAATGTGTCTTCTTATATCTTAAGATATACTTTTTAATTTTTATGAAATTTAAAATTGCAATTTTTACTTAAAATTTAAGTTGATCGCTTAAATTTTCGTTCCACGCTTAAATTTCTCGCTTCCGTGAAGACTTCTCCGGAATTCTTCTCAGAGAAGATTTAATTTTTTTTCTAGTGTGGCATATGTATTGTTTGATCTTTGGTGAATTTGACTAAGTTTTCTTGAGAAGTCTTTTCTCTTAGTTTGTAGTAGATTTGACTAAAGTTGTATTTTTTTGGATAGTATGGTTAAATTTTTTTTTTTGTTATGAATTTTCAATAATGTCAAGCTTTTTTGAAAAATAATATTGTAGACATCAAATATTTTACTAATTATTTTCATTAACATCTTTTCAAATTTGCAAAATAATTTATAATTAAAAGAGTACACATAATAATCATTCACATACTATAAACAAAAGAATTACAAAATAATCATTGAAATCTTCATGAGAGACTTCTGAAAGACTTGTGGAAGACTTCCAGTCTTCCGAAGTCTTTCTAAGTATTCTATTCTTCTCCTTCATACCATAAAGAAAATATTAGATATTAACCAAAGAACACTATCAAAAACAAAAGAAAAATCAAAAAGGTCAAACCTTTAAACTTGTTAATGCCTCTAGAGGTTTCATCTACATAAAATGTTGTATTATCTTCTTCTCCTTCATACCAATAAAAGGTCAGACCTTTAACCATTGAACACTATCACAAACACAAATTTTTAGAATCTAACATATAAAACACACGAAAAATACATACTCAAAATTTATAGATCTACATTTAAAGGAGTGAAAGATGAGAACTATGTAATGAAAAATCTGCAAAAACAAGATAAATTAGTGAGAACACATAAGGGAAGAATGAGAAATGGATATAAAGTTAAGTGTTTTCAAGTCTAAAGAGATTAGAGAGAGGTTGGAGAGTTTTAGAGTGAGAAACATTACATTTTTGTTGCAGCCATTTGAGAGGAAGACAGAGAATGTGTAATTTTTCTTTATATATGAAGACAAAAATCCCAAAATCCCAATTAAGTTAAATATTTTTGATACAAAAGACTTCCCGAGAATTCTTCTAAGAGAAGACTTCCCAAATTATGAAGTCTTCCAAAACCCTATAATCTAATACATAAGAAGACTTCTCGAAGACTTCTAGAAGACTTCTGGAAGACTTGTGGAAGACTTTCGAAAGACTTGTGGAAGACTTCTCATTAGGCGGGAAACTTAATTCTACTAAAATTTAAGCGGAAAGTCTTCGAGGAAGTCTTCTGGAAGTCTTCCAAAACCCTATATTCAAATAACTAACTAAATAGATAAAAACTCCATTAAACTTAAAATCAACTTATAATGTGATTAATAAATACAAAAGTAAAAACATATAGGTCAAAATAATATAAGAAAATAAGATTCAAAAATCTAACCCTAAAAATACAAACAATACTACAACATATGTTACATAACATAAAGCAAAGACTATAATGACTCAATCTATATTCATTCATCTATGTTGAAAATAATTCAGTTTTCGTATTTTTAAATTTTTATCATTTATTAATGTTTGTATTTACATAATTTCATTTTTTTCCTCATATAAATATTTTTTATAAAAACATTTAAATCATTTTAAAGATTAAGTGTACGAGAAGACTTACAGGGAAGTATTCTCACCCGAAAAGGTTATAATGGTAAAATTGAATACAATTTTTTTTTTGCTCATAAGGACTTTGTTGTATTTTCAATAGCATTTTAGGTTACTTTTGCATTTGATTGAATTTGGAGTACATTTTTGCATTTGAAAGCAAATTTTGAGTCATTTTAGCAATTTCCTCTCTCTCTCTCTCTCTCTCTCTCTCTCTCTCTCTCTCTCTCTCTCTCTATATATATATATATATATATATATATATCATGATATTTAAGATAATTAATTTGTCATCTTCACCCCAATTTTAGGATATCTCACTAATTTAAGTAATATTATTATTTAAATAAATATATATATATATATATATATATATAAATATATTTATCATGATATCTAAAATAATTATATATATATATATATATATATCATGATACTTAAGATATTTAATCAACATATAGTAACTAATTTTACCGACATATATACAATTATTTTAATATATATACTTATCATGATATTTAGGATATTTAATTAATAATAGATTTTAATAAAAAAATATTAACAATTTCTACCTAATATCATAATTACGTTTTCCTTATATTTAGTTTATGATTTTAATGATTACTATCATGATCAGTTTCTCTGAAAAAAAAACAAATTAGCGTTCTTCAGAATAATGTTTATTTATGGATCACCTTTTTTAATCTGTAAAATCAGAAATGTTGTTATCAAAATAATATATTAAAAAATTAGTAAATATTATCTAAACAAAAAAGCTGTATTTGTTATAAACCATTTGATGGAGATGCAATAACCATAAGGATTGAACCAAGACCGAGACCGAACCGGATCCAACCAAAAGACTAAACCAGTCGGCAAAGACTTTCCTTTTCTCTTTGGTTTTGTGTTTTCCTTTTCCTTGTTGGATTAGAAATTGTTATCTTTCCATTTATGTTTATGACGGACTATTTGTAATCCCTATATAAAGGGAACCTCCATCGAGTTTATGAATAAGAATATACAAGTTTCCCCATTACTTTCATAACACGTTATCAGCCCGATACGTCTCTCATAAACCCTACTCTAAATTCGGTCCCACAAAAACCTAATGACAGCCGTAAAGAACCCTAATCCTAAAACCCATCGATTCAATCTCATCACCACCATCAAAGCTTCCTGCAACTAAAGGATCCGATCTCTCTCTCTCTCTCTCTACAATCGGAAAACCCTAGACACCCGATAGGAGGAACACACGATCAATCCACCAACCCGATACACCCGATCAATCGGACACCCAATACACCCGATCAATCAGCCACCCGATACACCCGATCAATCAGCCACCCGATACACCCGGCACACCCGACTCACACTACTGCCCTAGGCGTTCAAATCTCACCTGATAAGCACCATAACCACCACCCGATAACAACAATCAACACCAGAACCACCCGATACACACATAAGCACCACCCGATACACACACAAGTGCCACCCGATAGCTCCGATCACACCGACCAGCTTGCGATCCGTTCCATAACCCGCGACAACATACTCGGTGGTCCGTCCAACTAATCTGAGGTTCACGGTAACCCTAAAACCCTAATTTATGTAATTCGATCATATATCTTTGCTAGGTTGCTGGATAGTATAGAGAACTTCAACCTGATCATATAGGGTACAAATCCATTGGTTGATTGATTGTTGATTGATAGCTTGAATGCAAATCACATAGAAACCGGGTGCTAGGTTGTTAATCAATAAAACCCTAATTACAATCCGATTAGGTTTGATAGGAAAACCGATTTTGCTTGATTGTTTTGATTGTTTGTTTGATTGATTGTTCACCTAGAAACTGCTTGTTAGGATTGTTAAAAGAAACCGATTGATTGTTTTTTTTTAAATTGACCACATGGTATTGATATAACCAAATAGGTTGTTAGATTGAATCAACCATATAACTTGTTAGGTTGATTTATTGCATTGCATCATTCTTGTACTGGCCGAATGACACTGCATCATATATATTGCCGGCCATTAATTGATTGAATCACTATTGTCTTGATTGCAATTGCACTTAGAAACTCTTATGTTAGGTTGATAAAATTCTGAATTCTAAAATTCATGATCATATGATTTCAGATGTCGAAAATCAATAACTTGGAATATGCAGCCCTAAATCTATCTGGAGATAATTACCTCCAATGGGCGCTTGATACCAAGATCATCCTAAAGTCTAAAGGGCTCGGTGAAAGTATCATAGATGACAATAATGTCTGTTAGAAAGATAGATACCGAGCCATACTAATAATATGACATCATTTGGCAGAGAGTCTCAAGGATCAGTACTTAACTATTGAGAATCCTCTTGAGCTTTGGACAGAGCTGAAAAGCAGATATGATCACCAAAGAATGGTGATCTTACCAAAGGCTCTATATGATTGGAGGAACCTAAGGATCCAAGACTATAAGTCCATGGACGAGTACAATTCAGCACTGTTTAAGATTGTTTCAAAACTAAAACTGTGTGGAGAAACTATTATGGATAAGGATATGCTTGAGAAAACCTTTTCCACTTTCCACACAAGCAATGTGTTGCTTCAACAACAGTATAGTGAGAAAGGCTTCACCACTTATGCTAATCTTATTTCTTGTTTGCTACTTGCTGAGCAGAACAATGAATTACTAATGAGAAACAGTGAGATGAGACCTCCAAGATCCACACAATTACCTGAAGCACACACTGCCACTGATGCTGAGAAAGAGGCTAACCACATTCATTCTAATGGCCAACACGGTCGAGGCCGTGGAAAATGGCAAGGACGTGGCCGCGGTCGAGGTTCTTATGGCTGCGGTCGAGGAAGCCCATATGGTTGAGATTATGGCCGAGGTAGAGTCCAAAGTAAATCGTTTGGCCGAGGACATGGACGAGGCCGAAGGAATTCTTTCAAACCCCCACATTCGACCAAATTAGTGTGCCATAGGTGTGGCATGAGTAACTATTGGGCAAAGACCTGCAAGACTCCCAAGCATCTATGTGATCTCTATCAAGAGAATTTAAAGGGAAAGAATCCTGAAACCCATATGATGATCCTAGATGATGAAAATGACTTTGATCATGAGAAGGATGACTTAATGGAATATGAAACTTCAGATTGTCTTAAAAATGATAAATGATTTCGACATTTGTAATTTTTACTTGTTTTATTTGATTTGGTGATTTTCATTTCTATGTTTTCATTTCTATGATTATCATTTCTGTTTTGACTGAATGATTTATATGAAATCTCTAAAAATCATCCTATAAATCTTGTTTTAGAAATGGACAATAACAAGGATGTATTTGTTGTGGACAGTGGATCGAGCCACACGATCCTAAGAGACAAAAGATACTTCATAAACTAATTCTTAAAAAGGCCAACATTTCCACAATTGCGGCTATATCTAATCTAATAGAAGGCCACAACCAAGCAAGTATACTATTGCCCATGGGTACGCATCTAGAAATATCAGATGCTTTATATTCACCCAGTTCTAAAAGAAGTCTATTGAGCTTCAAAGACATTTGAATGAATGGATATCATATTGAAACTAAGGGCGAAGGAAATAAAGAATTCATTCAGATCATTGAGATCGGCCAAGGGCATAAGAAAGTATTAGAATCCATACCTGCATTATCAACTAGACTATATCAAGCTAAAGTCAGTATGATTGAGGCCAATGAAACGTTTAATAAAACAACCATTGAAAATTTCACTTTATGGCATGACCGGCTTGGCCATCCCGATTCTAACATGATGCGTAAGCTGATATCAAAGACCAGAGACCATACACTTAAAGAAAACGAATCATCCCTAAGCACTTAACGTGTGTATCTTTTTCACAAGGGAAACTAATCATTAGGCCATCACCAGTTAAGATGACAAAGGAATCAATAAACTTTCTGGAAAGGATTCAGAGCGACATCTGCGGACCAATTCACCCACCTTGTGGGACATTTCGATATTTCATGGTCCTTATAGATGCATCGACCATATGGTCGCATGTATGCCTACTGTCGACCCGTAAATTGGCATTTGCAAGATTGCTCGCTCAGATAATAAAGATTACGAGCTCATTTTCCAGATTTTCCTTTGAAGAATATACGTCTAGACAATGCTGGTGAATTCACTTCCCAAGCGTTTAATGATTACTGTATGTCCATGGAGGTGACAGTGGAACACTTCGTGGCACATTTACATACACAGAACGGCTTAGCCGAATCATTTATAAAACGCATACAGCTATAGCCCGACCATTACTCATGAGGTCGAGGTTGCCGGTTTCAGCATGGGGACATGCGGTCCTACATGCGGCCGAGCTTATACGCATCAGACCATCTAGTGAACACAATATTCCCCATCACAATTACTAACAGGTCAAGAGCCAGACTTTTCCCATCTCAAAACATTTGGTTGTTCCGTTTATATTCCAATTGCTCCACCACAGAGAACAAAGATGGGACCTCAACGACGAATGGAGATATATGTTGGATTTGATTCTCCCACGATCATAAAATACCTTGAGCCAACTATGGGTGATTTATTTAAGGTCAGGTATGCGGATTGTCATTTCAATGAATCCGAAGTTCCAACATTAGGGGGAGATCAAAAGCTGGTAAAGGAAATGAAAGAAATTTCATGAAATCAAACATCCATAACATTGCAAGATCCTCAGACTCAAGTGTGCGTTCTTGAGGTCCAGATAATAATTCATTTACAAAAGCTAGCTAATCAATTCCCAGATTCCTTTGATGACCCGAACAGAATGACTAAGTCGCATATACCAGCTGTTAATGCACCTATCAAATTAGATGTCCAAATGGGACACGGTCAAGCGGCTACTGATTCTATGGCACCTCCATAACGTGGTAGACCAACTGGTTCCAAAGATAAACAACCTCGGAAAAAGAAAGGCGCAACCGAGGCAAGAACCCCAGACAATGAAATGGCCGGCCTTGCCCGAGGCCAGGTCGAACCCGACCTAACGTCCTCAGACGTGGTCGATGGTCCGGACGTACCAACCACGGTCGACGGTCCAGGAGAAAAGATTATGGACGATGGTTCAGATGTACCGACCAATGATTCTCGGGACGCCTTGCTTCATGGTACTGACGGTCTAGATAATAATGAGATCTCGATAAACTATATCTTTTCTGGAATGAAATGGAATAAAAAAGATGTCGACATCAATGATATATTTGCATATCAAGTAGCAGTTGAACTGATAGATTATGAAGATCATGAACCCACGTCTATATATGATTGCATGCAAAGATCAGATTGGCTTAAGTGGAAAGAAGCCATAAACGTGGAGTTAAATTCTTAAAAGAAAAGAGGTGTTTTCGGTCCTATAATCCGAACACCATATGATGTTAAACCAGTTGGATACAAATGGGTGTTTGTGAGAAAGAGAAATGAACATGGCAAGGTTGTGAGGTATCAAGCACGTCTCATCGCACAAGGATTCACACAAAGACCAGGAATCGATTATGAGGAAACATATTCCCCTGTGGTGGATGCAACGACTTTTAGATTCCTGATAAGTCTGGCCATAAGAGAAAACTTAGATTACGGTTAATGGATGTTGTAACCGCATACTTATATGGTCCTCTGGATAATGACATCTATATGAATCAAAGGGTATTGAATTGAAAAATAAAGAAAGATATCGAGATCAATGCTGCATAAAGTTAAATAAATCACTATACGTACTGCAACAATCCGACCGGATGTGGTACAATAGAATAAGTGAGTACCTAGTGAAAGAAGGATATAAAAATGATCCGACCAGTCCATGCATATTCATAAAGAAATTCGAAAATTAGGGCTTTGTGATTATAGCAGTGTATGTTGATGATTTAAACATCATTGGAACCCCTGGAGAGATCGCCCAAACAGTTGAATATCTAAAGAAAGAATTCGAAATGAAAGACCTAGGCAAAACTAAATTCTTTTTGGGATTACAACTTGAGTATAGAAATGATGGAATCCTTGTGCATCAAATGACATATACAGAAAAGATACTCAAGAGGTTTAATATGGCCGAGTCTCACCCTTTGTCGAGCCCTATGGTCGTGAGATCCCTTGGTCCGGACACTGTCCCATTTCGTCCCAAGATGGATGGTGAGGATGTCCTTGGTCCCGAAATGCCATATCTCAGTGCCATAGCAGCGTTAATGTATTTGGAAACTCACACACGGCCAGACATATCATTTTCCGTGAACCTACTATCTAGGTTTAGTTCTTGTCCGAAAAAAGGCACTGGGACGGGGTTAAACATGTCCTTCGTTATTTTAAAGGAACTAAAGATTTAGGTTTGTTTTATACTAACCATAACAAAGAAAGTTTAGTTGGTGTTGCTGATGCAGGTTATCTATATGATCCACACAATGCTTGTTCACAGACAAGCTATGTTTTCACACATGGTGGTACGGCTATATCATGGCGTTCTATGAAGCAGACTATTTCGGCCACATCATCTAACCATGACGAGATTTTGGCAATACATGAGGCAAGCCGTGAGTGTGTATGGTTGAGGTCAATGACTCAACATGTCCGAGATGATTGTGGGATGTCTGAAGACAAGGATCCAACTGTGATGTATGAAGACAATGTAGCATGCATTGCTCAGCTCAAAGATGGTTACATCAAAGGAGATAGGACGAAGCACATTTTGCCCAAATTCTTCTTCACCCACGAGTTACAGA
Source organism: Moricandia moricandioides (assembly GCA_905132885.1). NCBI lineage: Eukaryota > Viridiplantae > Streptophyta > Magnoliopsida > Brassicales > Brassicaceae > Moricandia > Moricandia moricandioides. Next base: position 24,844 of record CAJHQQ010001100.1, read on the forward strand.
AAGCCAAAGAGGTTCAAGTGGTTCAAGTACGTTCAAGTGAAAATTCAGCCGATTTATTCACTAAGCCATTACTGACTTCTACATTGAAGAAACTTATACATCAGATTGGAATGCGTCGGTTAAGAGACCTTCAGTTATGCATTCATCAGGGGGAGTAATATGGTCGTACTCTTTTTCATGACCGTGTTATTATCCCAAAAGGGTTTTACAGGTGAGGTTTTAATGAGGCAACACACCAAACGTATTACAAGCTCTATATGGTTATAACATCCAAGGGAGAGTGTTATAAACCATTTGATGTGGATGCTATAACCATAAGGATTAAACCAAGACCGAGACCAAACCGGATCCGACCAAAGGACTAAACCAGCCAGCCAAGACTTTCCTTTTCTCTTTAGTTTTGTGTTTTCCTTTTTCTTGTTGGATTAGGAATTGTTATCTTTTCATTTATCTTTATGACAGTTTATTTGTAATTCCTATATAAAGGGAACCTCCATTGAGTTTATGAATAAGATTATACAAGTTCCTCCATTACTTTCATAACAATATTATTATTTGAGAAGTGTTTTTGTGGATTTGTCATCTTCTCCATAATTTTAGGACATGTCACTAACATAAGTAATATTGTTATTAAAATTTTATTTATATATATATATATATATATATATATATATATATCTTGATATTTAAGAAAATTAATCAATGGGAATTCTCTAAATGTGCTCAAAACTTGATTTTAAATAAAAAAATATACTCAAACATCAATTAAATGCAAAAATAACCTAAAAGCCTTGTGAAATTACAACTAGCCCCTTATGTCCAAACAAAAAAACCAAAATTTTATTTTATGAATATAACCACGGGAAGTCGTCTGAGTCTTCTGAGCTTTGGTAAGTCGTCTGGAAGACTTCCTGGATTTCTTCTCGTATAGTTGATCTTAAAAATAATTTATAAATTCTATAAAAGGAATATTTTGTTGAGGGAAAAATTGAAATCATGTAATCATAAATATTTATAATTGATATAAATTAAGATATAGTAAAATTAAATTATTTTGGACATAGATAAGTGAATGTAGTGAGTAGTAGTATTCTTTGGTTTAGGGTTTGGTAACATATGTTGTTGTATTGTTTGTATTTTTAGGGTAAGCTTAAATTTTTGTTTGAAAAATTAAATTTTTACCTATATGTGTTTAGTTCTTTGTATATTAAACATTTTTTAAGTTGAATTAATTTAATTAAGTGTTTAGTTAGTATTTAATTTTAGGCTTAGGGTGTAGACGATTTTCAGGAAGTCGTCTAATGAATAGTATTTACGGGGTAGAAGACATTCTGGAAGTCTTCTCGTGGTTTTTATATGAGACGACTTCTAGGGAAATCGTGCATACCAGACCAAGCCCTTAGTTTTACCAATGTACATTAAACCTAAACATATAATTTAACATACATAGAAATACTATTTTTCACTGTATGTAGAAAAGCAAGAAACCCTAGCTTCGTTTTTCTTTGAAGCGATTTCAAAGGCGAATCTCCTTTTTCCGCAGAATTTCTCTTTTTTGTCATTCCCACCGCCGGTAATCTCACCTTTTATGACGAATCTCGTTTCTCTTTCATGCCGAAGAGTATTTAAGTATATTAAACTAACCATCCACTTCCTCTTTTCAGATATGAAACCGCGTTCCGTTGAACTCCACCGTCGGTAAGTTCTTTCTCGTTGCTATCGAGTTCAATTTTATGACTTAAGGAGTTTAGCTGCCATTAAACCCTAAACTTTTAGTCTTGATACCGTCGATTTTCGCAGATCTGTAACCGTTGGTGTAGTTGGCGACCATAACTTCCCCGACTTTAAGTCATCCATTTTTCCTATTTATTTAGGTTTTTCTGTTTATTCAGGTATTCTCTTCAAATCTGTAGGTTTAACACGATTTTCAGATATCTAAGAGGTCGGTTTTAGTAATCTTCTACTGGAAGACTTCCTAGAAGACTACATGGGAAAGTCTTCAAGTAGAACATCACTAAAATCAACCTCTTACAGATCTGAAAATCATGTTAAGCGTACAAATGTGACGATGTTTGTAGTGTTCTAGTGAAAGACTACTCAGAAGACTTCGTGGAAGTCTTCTCACTAAAACTTACATGCAAGTCTTCCAGCATAGAAATTTAGAATATTACATTTGGTTTTTGTTTGAGATGTTGGTTTTTGATTGTTTTGTAGACCAAAAAATGGATTTACCAGAACTCCCGCAGAGGATATATACATTAGGGGAAGAGCCCATTCCCGTCAAAAGCATTTCCTATCATACAGATGACTCAAAATTGGTTACTGTTGTAAGGCAATCTCTACATGATGAAGAATATGAGGAGATGAAGGACTCAAAGTTGGGAGTGTTCATCCAGTTCAAGAAGATGAATTGTGGATGGGCTTCAAGGCTGCTACATTATATGCTCAATTTCCATCTTAACATTTAGAAGAAGTATTAGCTTTGCAGGCTCGTTGGTCCAGAACCAGTGAGGTTTTCACTAATAGAGTTTGAACACCTCACTAGTCTGAACTTCAATCATATCGAGGACCTGAAAAATCTAAGGTGTGAGGATACAAATGAGATGGAGTCTTTCTGGGAGATGATGGGTGTTGATGTCGATGCTGGTCCAACTTCTGAACAGATAATAACAGCATGTGAGAGATGCAAAGAGTGGACTCGGGATGATTGCATGCGGCTCGGATACCTTGCCATCTTCACTCGATTCATTGAAGGGAAAAAGTACTCAACCACTACAAGGGACAGTCTTGCCAATCTAAGAAGTTTTGGGGACTGGATGTGGATGATATATATGCGCCAGTGGACTACAAGAAAAATCATTGGATTGCTATATGGATTTCGATCCCTAAGAAGCACATAGTCATCTGGAACAATATTGTCAAACATATTAAACATGCAGAACTCGCTGAGGTAATGGGGCCTTTTGTCAAAATGATCCCTTATTTGCTTGTTGAATGTGCTTTCTCTGATGAAGAACATGTCAAATACACAATCGAGTCATTCACATATGTGAGAGTGACAACTGAAGTACCTCAGTGTTGAGCTGGTGATTGTGGTGTGTACACTCTGAAGTACATTGAATCTCGTGCTCTTGGCATGTCATTTCCTCCACTCTTTTGTGATAACAACATGAGGGCTATCAGGGAGAAGATGGTGTGTGATATAGTTCAAGAGACCCCTGGTTCCCATGAGTAAGAGAACAAAGACAATGATGAGAACCTAAAAACATATGAGCAGTGATTATGTATGATGTGTAATTTGTACTTGTATTTGATGCTTTTGACTGTTTTCGTATGCTTTTGTATGCTGTTGTAGGCTACAGTAACAGGGTCAGGATAGGATGACGTTTTTTGTAACCTATCCTCCTACCAAACTAGCCTTTCGTAGAAAACTAGTTTGGTAGTGTACTAACAATACCTTTTCGGATAAACTAGTTTGTAACTTATCCTCCCACGAAATCTTATCTTCTGTGGTGTAAACATGTTTAAATTGCAATTTCCCAAGTCATAAAAACATCATAACGCAGAAAATTAAACTAAATAAGTCTTAACAGATAAGTTCATAAAACAAATAAGAGAATAACACATAAAGTCATAACATAGATAATTTCATAACAGAAAGCATATAGATACATAAGAAGACAACAAAAGACTTCCAAAAGATTGTCACCCAGACGACTGTAACGAAGGTCATACAGAAGATTGTTCCCCAGAAGACTGTCACGAAGGTCATCCAGAAGACTATTCTGAAGGTCTTCCACTTATGTTCATACAATGTGGAAGTGTATGACCAGTTTCTTTTCAGGTTGAGCATCTATAAACCCTGTGTTGCTTCCGGGGGTTTGCGTACTGTCATCCTGGATAGCTTCAACCAAGATTGTCATCTTGATTTATTATGTCTCCCCGGACCACGCTTTACTTCCAGAGGAAGGCATGTGCGTGCCTCAACTAGTTGTCCAACACAAGGCTATAATTTTGTGGGTATCCTCCAAACAAATTATCCCTTGAGTAGAGCGGGCACACAAGTGTGGACACATGAAAACCTTTAGTTGCTATAGCATGAGAGCAAGGTATTTTCTCGATTGCATAGACAGCACAATCACACTTTCCATGTTCCAAATCAAAAACACGCTCCCTTTTGCCACCTTTTACAAAAAAATCACCATCCCGCAATTGGTTGGACAGACATCGTATCCGTTATCCCCGAACGAACAACAAATAAGTATTCAACTCCCCGACTATGTTGAGTTGTGAGACTCAAAGCATCTTCTCTCTTTTTTCCAATACCACCATCCTAGATTCTCCCTTATGAACTCCAACAGGAATTGAATAGGAAATCCTCTTGCTCGCTTCAGTGCAAAATTAATTGATTCAGCGATGTTGCTCGTTTTAAGTTGTACATGTCTCCTTGACAATGAACCCTTGACCATATGGTCACGTCGGCATCCTCCAAATACGTTGCAAGTTCTGGTTTTGCACTTCGTAGCTCATCCATGTACCGGTTAAAATCGTAAATTGTATGAGCATAAGCAGCACCTTTGACCAAGTAAAAGAGATGCTTGCCTTTTGACTTTATAATAACATATTCCTCGGTTGCTCAAGGAAACACCTTATCACACCCATTTTTGATGCTCGTGTGCCGGTCGGAGACTATCACCAGAGCATACTGATCAGATATACAACTTCTCAATTTTGTGAAAAACCATACCCAAGAATCTTCATTTTCAACATCTACAATTCCAAAAACCAATGGAAATATTTGAAAATTACCATCTTGTGCAGCCGCAATTAACATAACACCTCCATACTTCCCACTTAGATGAGTCCTGACATGGTGTGTTTATTGTTCTAGAAGGGTATGAATATCCTAAACAATTAACTATCAAATTAACCCTAATCTTATCACACAAGTAATACTCTTGCCAAGAGAGATCAGGTGTATTACTTAGGGATCAAATCCATAGAGAGTAATGACATACAATAGATTTCTTATTTCTAAAGACTAAGCTAGGTAAATATGTATATTAGTAGCAAACAAGCAGTTTAAGGAAATATTCCTTATCAGGAGGGATATATGCAATATGGAAATATGATAATAATGTGAATATGAAAATATGCTATTAAACTAATGATGTGGGGTTTTATTTCACTTACAAATTAACCCTATATTCTCACTTTACTCTCTCAAATAAGAGGTTCAATGCAATACTTAGGGATCAAATCCACAGAGACTGTAAAATTGCACAATATACTTTTTGTTTTCGAATTAAAGCTAGATGAATTATGACAATAACAATAAAAATGATTTTAAGATTGATTTGGTTTATAAGGGTTTAAATTTAGAGATTAGACTTAAGGGGAATTCTTAAGTAGATTAGATAATGCAAACTAATAAATTTCTAGGGTTTTATTAAGCATCGTTCTGAATTCAAACCTCAGGGTTTAGGAGATCACTCTCGCGCATCTCAGCTGATCGTGGATCGATGGCAGTAGTACAATATCGATCGATGCTTATTCTAAACAGTATTGGTTTTGCGGTTTGATTATTTCTCTAAACTTCTTGTTCAACTCTCGTTTGTTATTAGTAGTTATTTAGATTGTTTAAGATAGATTCCAAGTTATAATCATGCTTTTGCTTGCGCTATAGAACCTTAATTTCTAAGATTGAGGTGATCAAATTCAACTTAGCATTAAGTGCAACTTAAACAAAGAACCAAAAAGATTACCCTAACAACTTCTATAAAATCAGCAATACATTAATACCATTGAATAACCCTAAATCTAATATAGAACTACTCAGACATAGTAATAAAGAACATGAATAAATTCTGAATAAATTGCATAGAATAAACTAAGTAAAAAGAGAAGGAGTTCAAGATCTTCTCTATAAAGATGATCAAATCTCTCTCTCCAATCAATGTATTCCAGCTCTAAAAATCTGGAGTAACTTTGCGGTTGCCTAGTTTTGGAATAATACAGCTTAGGGCTTAACAAAGATAGAAAATCCTAATAAATAGTCTAAAATTCGGCCAGGGACTTGTCTTGCAATTAATGAAACTTTTGGATAAAACTTGTAGTTTCTCAATCTTTCTGCCGAATTCATCATCGATTGACGCACAGTGTTACGTCGCTCGATGGTCCATTCATAAATCTGGATCTAAATCTGAGTTTTTGCTGAACAATCCTAATTGCTCCAAAATAGTCCAAAAGCTCCAATCGCTCCCAATAAGTATCTAGACCTGTAAATATTCTAAAACAATACCAAATGCATATAAAAGACTCTAAATATACTATATATATCATAGGTGAAGGGAAATGATCCTTTTTTGTGGAAGCATTTAATTTTCTGTAATCGATACACATTTTGTGTCCAGTGACAGTTCTAGTAGGGATCAATTCATCTTTGTCATTCTTTACCACCGTAATTCCTCATTTCTTTGGGACAACATGAACTGGGCTGACCTAGTTGCTGTCTGAGATCGAATAAATGATGCCTGCTTCTAAAAGTTTCATGATTTCCTTCTTAACTACTTCTTTAGATTAGTGTTCAATCTTCTCTGATACTCGATTGAAGATTTTGATTAATCATCAAGGTGTATCCTATGCATGCATAAAGCGGGGGAAATTCCCGAGATGTCATCTAATGAATAGCCTAGAGCCTTGCGGTGCTTCTGCAGTTTATTCAGCAACAGTGCTTGTTCTTCGCTATTTCAGTATGCGTTTATAATGACAGGGTAGGAATTTTTGTAAAGGAAAGCATATTTAAGACCGGCTGGAAGGGGGTTGAGCTCGATTTTGGGTGCTTTTTCTGTGCTTCAGTCGTCGGTCGCACTACGCTGTCGATCGATGGCGATATTGGGGTGTCGATCGACGGGGATTGATGGATCGAGTTTGTCAAGATCGATATTGAAGATTTCTTCTGTGGTGTCCATTAACCTTGCATACTCTCCTATGCGATCTTCTAACGCAGAAATGTCATCGTAAGGAAATGTGCTTGCTTTTTATAGATGTTTTTTCTAACATATGTCTGTTAATGAGCTTTTTGCTAGATCAGAGAGGTAATCGATATGATAGGTTTAACCGTCGATCAAAGGTTTTTTTGCAATCTTTTCCATGTCAAAGACCATCAGTATCTTCCCTATGATAGGTTCTTCTTCTTCTTCTTCTTCTTCTTCTTCTTCTTCTTCTTCTTCTTCTTCTTCTTCTTCTTCTTCTTCTTCTTCTTCTTCTTCTTCTTCTTCTTCTTCTTCTTCTTCTTCTTCTTCTTCTTCTTCTTCTTCTTCTTCTTCTTCTTCTTCTTCTTCTTCTTCTTCTTCTTCTTCTTCTTCTTCTTCTTCTTCTTCTTCTTCTTCTTCTTCTTCTTCTTCTTCTTCTTCTTCTTCTTCTTCTTCTTCTTCTTCTTCTTCTTCTTCTTCTTCTTCTTCTTCTTCTTCTTCTTCTTCTTCTTCTTCAGGGCGACGATCGATTTTTGGTAAGGGTTGTCGATCGATGTCCAGTACGGGGTGTCGATCGATGTCTCCCACGTCTATGTTATTTCCTTAGTTTCGATAATCGATTCTTCAGAGTCTTCATTTTGGTCCAATGCTTCAATTTCAGGAAGAATTTCTAGATCTTTTTTGTAAATTTTGAGGGGGATAGGATGCGATTTTCCTTTTTCATCTGTCGAGATTTCCTCGAATTCATCGAGGGTGATGCTCTCTTTAACGTCAGGGGTAAGTTGTCGACCACCTCGTAAAGCTACAACACTACAATGGCTCTTGGGGTTAACATCTGTTTTACCAGGTAAGACTTCGTCCTCTCTCCTGATGGACATAGCGTTGTTCACCACTTGGTTGTCAATTCTCTTAATGTGTTTGCTCAGAGTGTCAAATTTTTCTGTCATCTCTGAGTATATCAGGTTTAATTTTTCATTAAGGTCGGCAGCTATTCTACCGTTTGCAGTGAAGACTTGGTTCATTTTTGAATTTGAACTTCTTTTGTCTATATTCACAGTGGTATCGTAGTTGCTCGTGAAACTGCTAGCGCTTTTCCTAATTCGTTGATCATTCAGGTTCATCACATCAGAAAACTCAACTTTTTTTCGAAGTTGGAAGGGGCAGCATTATCCTCACCGCAGTGTTGAGATAAGATATCTCCGTGCAGAAGGGTTGCAACTGATGCCAGAGTTTTTCAAACTCGGATCGAGTGTTTCTCCTCTACATACAATGGTGATTCCTCCCTTTCAATGTCTCTTTTTTTGAAAGCTCTACCTAAGGCTATGTTTTCTATCAGTCTTTTAGCGCTTGCAGGGCTTCGGGTGCCGAAGTTCCCCTCGCTGGCTGTATCAAGGATGATTTGATAGTCTAGGTTTAGTCCTCTATAGAAAGTGTTGATGAGTTGGAGTTCTAAGAATCCATGGTGTGGACATAAGAGTTGGTAGCTTTTGAACCTTATCCAGGAGTTTTTAATGGATTCACGGCTACCTTGATCAAAGGTGGATATTTCCTTTCTTGCTTCCCATTATCTCTCCTCGTCAAAGAAGTGGTTGATAAAGGTGCTCCTAATATCTGCCCAGCAAGTCAGGATCCTGGTGGTAGCTGATTCAGCCACCTTCTGGTGTCACCTTCCAGGGAGAAGAATTTTTTTTGCAGCAATTTAAATCGTCGTTAGCAATGTCTTCCAGCATCTCGATGTGATCGTTCGGGTGTTCAGTGGGAATACCATTAAACTATTTTTCGCGCCATAATTAGGAAATCGATATCAAGTTCAGAGCTTCCAGCATGGTTATCGGATAATTGAATCGCATACCTATTGGAATAGGTTCTGCTGGGATTTAGGTATTCGAGCATTGGCAATTCGTGGTTTACCTCTTTCTTTGGAGATTTAGTGATTTGAATGGAGATTTCAGCTCCCTAATAACTAGTTAGTTGGCTTGCTTCGTTGCTTTTATTGTTCATTGGTTCTATCAAAACTACTTTCTTATTATCAGAATCATTAGAGGCGTACTTACCTGCTTCCGGCTGATCGGTATCGATCGACGGCAATGGAAGGGTGTCTTCCGACAGCAGTGGACTAACGTTGATTAATTCTAGATGAGTTATGTCGATCGATGGTTGTTATCCAGAATCCATATTCTCTCCTTTGAGTACATGTGTCATAAGGTTTAAGGGAAGAATAATTTAGCAAACAGTTCTAGAAAATATTATAAACGAAATCTAATGACAATAAGAAATAGTCCCCGGCAATGGCACCACATTTGATGTGGGGTTTTATTTCACTTACAAATTAACCATATATTCCCACTTTACTCTCTCAAATAACATGTTCAGTGTAGTACTTAGGGATCGAATCCACAGAGACTCTAAGATTGCACAATAGAGTTATTGTTTTCGAATTAAAGCTAGATGAATTATGAAAATAACAATAAAAGCGATTTTAAGATTGATATGGTTTATAAGGGTTTAAATTTAGAGATCAGACTTAGGGGGAATTCTAAAGTAGATTTAAATAATGCAAACTAATAAATTGCTAGGGTTTATTAAGTATCGTTCTGAATTCAAACCTCAGGGTTTAGGAGATCACTCTCGCGCATCTAGGCTGAGCGTCGATCGATGGCAGTAGTACGACATCGATCGATGCTTATTCTCAAACAATACTGGTTTTGCGGTTTGATTATTTCTCTAAACTTCTAGTTCAACTCTCGTTTGTTACTAATTATTTAGATTGTTTAAGATAGATTCCAAGTTATAACCATGCTCTCGCTTGCGCTATAGAACCTTTATTTCTAAGATTGAGGTGATCAAATTCAACTTAGCATTAAGTGCAACTTAACAAGAAACCAAGAAGATTACCCTAACAATTTCTATAAAATCAGCAATACAATACTACCATTGAACAACCCTAAATCTAATATAGAACTACTCAGACATAGCAATAGAGAACATGAATAAATTCTGAATAAATTGCATAGAATAAGCTCAGTAAAAAGATAAGGAGTTCAAGATCATTTCTGTAATGATGATCAAATCCCTTTCTCCAATCAATGTATTCCATCTCTAAAACTCTGGAGTAACTTTGCGGCTGCCTAGTTTTTGAATAATACAACTTAGGGCTTAACAAAGATAGAAAACCCTAATAAATAGTCTAAATTTCACCCAGGGACTTGTCTTGAAATTAATAAAACTTCTGGGTAAAACTTGTAGTTTCTCAATCTTTCTGCCGACTTCGTCATCGATCGACGCACAGCGTGTGACATCGATCGATGGTCCATTCATAAATCTGGATCCGACTCTGAGTTTTTGCTGGGCAATTCTAATGGCTCCAAAATAGTCAAAAAGCTCCAATCGCTCTCAATAAGTACCTAGAACTTTAAATACTCTAAAACAATACCAAATGCATATAAAAGACTCTAAATATACTATATATATCATAGGTAAAATCCATAGTATATCAACTAACTAGATGCAAATGTAAGTATTCTAGACCTAGGGTTTCAAGCTTAATGGATTATAGGGAACAAGAAACACAGAAATGTAAATATTTTAGAACTCAAATATTAAGTATTCTGACCCTTTTGACTACAACTCTCGTATGCAAGCAAAAATAAAGTCCATCGATCGACGGCTAAGGCCTGATGTCGATCAATCGTGAAAGCGAAAGGAAGTGTGAATAAGATTTGATATGTTCACCAAGATAATTAGACCAGCTCACGCATGCACCAAACAACCTTGTTCAACATAGTATATTATGGCACAAAACCTACTCTCGTAGTTGTCCATATCCTACTATCGAGATCCTAGTTAGCTACTCTAGAATGCAAGCATTAGACACAACTCAATTGATGGATATTAACCTAACCTAGCAATCCTACTTTTGGGCTAATCCATAATTGCTATCATTCAACCCTAAATATAGTTGATAACTACTCAGACATAATCCAAGAAAAAACAATAGTATGAGTATAATGCATAGATAAAATACTAGGGTTCCAATACCAATCTTCTCCCCTAAAAACCCTCAATCTATAATAGAAGACTAAACTCTCCAACTTCTCTCTTCTTTTTTTTTTAATACATAAAGCATAAATATAAAATCCTAAAATCTAGGTCAAAAATCGTCCTAAGGATCTTCGTCATTTTTCTCTAACTTGAGCTTGTCGGCTGTCTGTGATTTGACTCTTGATCTATGGCAAGTGTGCAGCATCAATCGATCTTGGTCTTGTAACATTGGTTGACGCCAGGGTAGTGTCGTCGATTGACGACAGTCTTGTACTTTGACTCTCTAACGGATCAGCTACGGATTCTTCTCCTCTAAATGTTCCAAAAGCTCCAAGTATCTCAATATATCTCCAAAACGTACCTGGACGTGAAAAGACCCTAAAACATAGTCTGGACATACATAACTTACCCTAAATAAATCCTATAACATGGCTTAAAACTGTTAATAGATAGGCTATATCAACTCCCCCAGACTTAACCTTTTGCTTGTCCTCAAGCGAACAAACATGTGAAAGAGGTTTTGAAAAGGGAAGACTCACATAATGTTTAAGTATAACTGTCACCCTACTTTGTTGCAACCACATCCTATCAAGTCAATCATAGAGAAATTTTATATTTCCTATCCTAGTATAGCAACCAAATCCATTCTACCAACAACTTAGCGAATACTAGTCTGACTCACCCCTCTACTGATTTCATTTCTTTTCATAAAATAAAAGTGCAAGTTTTACCCTAGGAGTATCGATCAAAGGATATATGGACTCTTACCCCGGCAAGTATTTTAGCACACATGTTGTCTTCTCTGATCCCTTTCTTCTCTCTCTTCTCACTTATCTCAGTCAATGTCTCCCTTCTTTTGAGGGTATCATTTTTTTTTAATTGACTAAGATATTTGGACATGTTTCCATGAATCAAGCCCCAATGGTTTTTGCCATCAGATCCTTTTCACTTCTTTTTGACATTTATCTCTTTATAGAATCCTATGAATCAAGCTTTAATGGTTGTAGACACCAAATCCCGTTCAACTCCTTTTTAAATCTGAAGGAAGAGAGAGAGGATCAAAAGCACACATAATTTTACCTTCCAGACTTGCAGAAGGAATCCAATCCAGTGTATACCAAATGCCAAAGGAAGCAATTAAATTGTCGGGATTAGTGTTGGAAATCAGCTTCGGTTCCTTCAAATTTTCTAAGTTATAGTGGCAGGATTATCCACATCGGTATCTCTAGTAATCTTTGCAAACAACCTTCTAAGAATGGTGCTTATATCATGGTTAGTCAATAATAAATCTTGATCATAGTCCCCTTCTTGACTCAATAATTTTTTTTTGAAAAACTTATATAATTATAAAAATAAAATTCATAAACAAATAAATAGCATTAGCGAACCTCCCCCAGACTTAAATTACACTGTCCCCAGTGTAATTCGTCCCAGATTGGTTTAGGAAAAATCCAAATCATAAGTAAATAGTTTAAGTAGAAAACTCGATACCTCGCTCTGTAAGAGGGTGTCGATCGATGGTAGGCTCGTCTGGTCGATTGATGGTCGCGATCCATTATCGACTGATAATACCTCTATGGTGTCGATCGATGGTGGACTCAAACAGTCTTTAAAAATAAGTAATACTCGAAATAAATAGTTGTATAAGTAAAAACTAAATAAAAACTTACTAAGCAGCGGGTTGCCTCCCACTTAGCGCTTAATTAGAGTCTTAAGCTCGACGTATTGAACTATCTGACTAGAATGGAGGTGGATCACCACTTGGAAAACAAGTGTCTACATCTTCTTTGCTCTTCTGAAACCATGTACCAACGAAGCTTCTTATTGCCTCATATGCTTTGGCTTTCTCATTCTTTATGATCTCCTTAGCAACCTCCACTGAATGTATTCTCCTTTGTAGATTCTCAATACTGCGTTGTAGCATTCTGAGTCTGGCAGTTGTAGTCTCTGATATATTCTCCAATTGTTGAGAGATATCTTCCTTCATCAGGCTTTGAGAAAAAAAACAATCTCATCAAAAATGTCTTCTAATTGTTTTTCTGCTGCGGACTTCTGTCTGTCGATCTCAGTATCAATCAATGGCTTGACGATGTCACTCTGTCTGCTCCAATCGCATGCTGTCTTTGAATAATATCCAAATCTTGCTTCATGTCATCCATGCGTGTAGTCAAACCGTTGAGGCACTTGTCTATTGGATAGTAGACATCATCAAGCCTCTTGTAGAAATCATCCAGCGGCATCTCTTGATCTTTGTAGATCTCATGCACAATCTCATCAATCTCTGCTTTGCTGTATGTCTTATGTTTCTGCATAGACATAGGGATCTTTTATGTATGTTCTGGTAAACATATGTAGCTCTGCTCAAACATAGTAGCGCTTCTCAAACATAGTAGCTCTGCTCTCTCTAGAACTGCTCTGATGTCTGCTTCTTGCACAGTCACAAATCTACCGTCTATAACTCGTGCATTACCATTCTCATCTCTGTAGATGCCATACTCATCTTTCTTTTCCCAATGGAAAATTCTTTTGCCATCAGCATCGTAGCTCCCTTTCCATGCTCTATACGACCGTCGATCAATAGTGGGTTTATCCAATCGATCGGTCGTGGACTTCCTGTACCATAGGGATTAGAATTACAAAACTGGTGTACCCCTGGAAAGGTGGTGTCGATTGATTCATTCTGGCTATCGTCGATCTGTCTAGGGTGTTTGGAAGTGTATAGATCATTATGGATCGACTCATTCTTCTGCTCCTCACTGTCGATCGATGTGTGAACCTGTGCATCGATCGATTGCTGCTGCTATTGTCCAAATAAATTTTCTGATCCAATAGCCATAACAAGGACATCTGCTACATCCTCCTTAGGTATATTTAGAATTCTCCTATAAAGAGCCCCTACACGTCCTTATGTGTCTCTAAAAATTCCAAACTCATATGGGCTAAGATAACCAACATCCGTATCTTCTGCTCTAAGTTCTTCTTTTGGTTTGAATCTGATGTCGTTTGATGGCAATGAGATGCCATCGATCGATGCTCGATTATCCACTTTCACGTTCATTACCCAGCCAGCTTCTTCGAGTGCTAGGCTGCGAGACTCAATCATCTCTTCCTCTCTATAATCTTCATTGTATTCTTTGTAAGCTTCATTGTATCCTCGGTATGCCTGATGCGTGTTGATTGATGTTGTATGGTGACCGAAAATCGATGCTCGATAATCAGATTTTTGGCCGGAAAGGTTCCCATCTCCATTAGCCATCGCAAGTATATCTGCTACATCTTCCCTCGTGACATGCATAATTTTGCCATCCATAGCTCTTGTGTGACCATCTGGATCCTTCATAATATCAAACTCATCTGTTTAGATAACTATATTCCCTCTCGCATTCTACAGCTAAATCTCGTTCGGACTCTGAGTTAATACCAGTATCGATCGATGGTGATTAGCTACCATCGATCAATGTCGATTTACCGAGTTGGTGGGAAACATGAAAAACACCAGCCTCCTCCATAGCAATACCTTGGTATTCGATTATCTCTTATCTGTAATCTTCGTCGTGCTCGAGGTAGGCTGGGTTGTAATCGAGATCTACATGGTAGGTTTTGATCAGTTTTGAAGGGTGAGTGTCGATCGATAACAAGGAGTGGGTGTCGACCGATTGTTGAACTGCAAGCTCTTCGATCGATTGTCTTGGCCGGGTATCGATCGATGCTCCATCATCCAACTCGTCATTGAACTCATAATCGCTGAAGCATGTGGCCACAAGCTCTACATCATTACATAATTCAATCAGAGTAACTTTGTTCTTATTCTTAACATGTTCATAAAAATATTTTAATCAGTTAGAGATAGATACAACTTGTTTAACTTCATATCGCAGATAGCTCCCACAGTGGCCATGAATGCTCTCCTAAGTTGTAGTGAAGAGTTCTAATTTATCCTGATGTCCAACACATGGAAGTCTACTAGGACTAGGGTGCTGTTAATCTGCACTGGAACATCTTTTATCATCCCACATGAGTTCACTCTTGAGCAGTCTACAAATGTGAAAGAATCATCGGAGGGTTCCACTTTCAGGTTCAGCTCCTCTGCCATAGTCCTTGGCATAATGCTCACCGATGATCCAGTATCATAAAGGGCATCCGGATATTCGTTTCCCTTGATGAAGCATGAAACCACAAACTTTCCAGGATCACTTTTCTTCCTCAGACAAGTCATTTGCTTCATCTTCTCTCTGAGATGATTGAACATGATTTATATATCATCATCTATCTCCCTTGTTTCTCTGAAAAAACATCCAAAATCTGTGAGTATAAGAAGTTTCATCAAAAGAAAATTTAGAGGATTTTTGAAAACTTTTTTAGCAAAGCAATCCATCTTTTTTTTGATTGGCTTCTTTGCGTTAATGTTTTGGGATCTTTTGCTTCCTCTTGGAGTGTCCCTCATCTTCTCTATCAAGATCCATAGTTTCAGATGTGTCTGTATTCTGTTCTGAAACCGTCACAGTCAGAGGCACAATCAAACTCTCATTGATGTTCAGAAGTCGAACTGGTTTTCTCATATGTCGATCGATGCTAAGGTCACACTGTTGATCGATACCTATATCACTCTGCCGGTCTATGCTCTGAATTATGTGTCGATCGACGTTAGTTGATTCACACGAAGCCACTGATACTGCAGGATTCGCTGTCGATTGACACCGATGCGAACTGCCGAATGACATAGAACTTCCTACACGAAAATCTCCTTCTTGGAGTTTCTCTATCTTAATTTCCTGCCAAAAATCATCATCGATCAATGCATTGACGTGGTGATTCTGTCCAGCCTCCGTTTTCTCTATAATTAGGCTCTCATGCCTCCTAATGATTTCACTTGTTTGCATCACTTGATTCTCCAACTTCTTCACATGGGTGCTGAGGTTTTCGAACTTGGTATTGAGGTTGAGGTAAATAACATTTATCTTTCTATTGAAATCCACAGTCATCTTCTGATGTCCCTCTAAAACTCTGTCAACCATTGCTTTGATCTTGCTTTCTTGAGCCTCTGGAGGAGGATTTTGGTAGTAGGAAGACCCATAAGTCATGTTGTTGTTGAAGGGCTTTCGCTGTGGACCCTGGTTAAAGTTACTTCTTTGACCATTACCATAGGAGTTCCTATTGAAACCTGGATTTCCTTTTCTCTCGAAACCATTCCCATCAATGTAGTTCACATCCCCTTCTTCATCTCATCATTTTCGAGACTCTATTGCTTCTACTTCTGCAAAAGTAACATGTTGCTTGAGAAATTTCTGAGCACTATCCAGTTTTGCCTTGACTTCTTCAATTTTCTCCTTGCTCACAGATGGATTTGATTTCTTCCTCTCAAAATTTGTGTTCTTGGTATTGTTGCTTGATGCTAGATTCTCAATCAATCTCGTAGCTTCTTCAAGACTCCTAGTGCTAAAATTTTCCTCACTAGTTGTGTCAAAAGCAATCTGATACTGTAATCCAATACCTCTGAAGAAAGTGCTAAGAAGCCTCACTTCGTTAAACTCGTGATGTGAACAATCTCTCTGGTATGACTTGAATCTGATCCAGGAGTTTCTGAAAGACTCTAAAGGTTCTTGTGAAAAAGTAGCAATCGTTCTCCCCAGATCTTCTACTCTCGCGTCATCATAGAAGTTACGTAAGAAAGCATTCTTGATGTCAGTTTAGGATGTCAAAGATCCTGGTGGTAGCTACTTAAGCCCATACGAAGCTTCTCCAGCAAATGAGTACTTGAAGAGTTTACAAAAGATATAGTCCCTATGGACTCCATTGGCTTTAATAGAAGTTACTAGATCCTCAAATCGCTCCAGATGATCCGTAGGGTGCTCATGTCGCAACCCATGGTAAGGCGTCTGTGCTACAAGTCTGAAGACAGCAGGCTTGATCTTAAAATCGTTTCTCTAAAAAGCTGGAGGACGAATGGTAAATCTGTTGGCATAGAACAGGTTTGGACAGTTGTAGTCAGCCAGTGTTCTCTGAGCAGCTTGGGCGTTAGCTTCAGGTTGAGCTACAGCAGCGTCTGCTACTGCTTCTGCTTCCGGGTCATGGAATACAGTCCCCTGATTGTCTAAATTTTGACCCGTTGCATTACGCAGATGACCGTTGAGGTCATGCAAGTCTCCACTCTCATTCTGAACCAATAGTAAATTCGCAACCATATGAACTCGTCTGCTAATGTCGATCTATGCGGTTATGTTGCTGTCGATCGATGCGGTGTGATCAATGTCGGTCGATGCTCGAGTTCTGATGTTGGTGGATGCTGTCCGTAAAGAAGTGTCGGTCGATGCTATGTAGGTGCCGTCGCTCGATGCTTATCGTCTTTCTTTGCGGATCGTACGTTCGAGTTTCTCTGGGTCTGAGAATAATAGTTCTTGTCCTTTATTTTTCCTGGTACTCTTTTTCATGTACCTGAAAACAAGGAAAAGAAAATTTTAGTAACTTAAAAGTAAAAACAAACCTAGACTAAATCCTAGAAATTAAATCTAATGGCGATCAATTCGCCACGGCAACGGTGCCAAATTTGACATGGTGTGTTTATTATTCTAGCAAAGTATGAATATCCGAAACAATTAACTATCAAATTAACCCTAATATTACCACAGAAATAATACTCTTGCCAAGAGAGATCAGGTGTAGTACTTAGGGATCGAATCCACATAGAGCAATGGCACACAATAGATTTCTTATTTCTAAAGACCAAGCTTGGTAAATATGTATATTAGTAGCAAACAATCAGTTTGAGAAAATATTCCTTATCAGAAGGGATAAATGCAATATGCAAATATGATAATAATGTAAATATGAAAATATGCTATTAAACTAACTAGATGCAAATGTAAGTATGCTAGACCAAGGGTTTCAAGCGTACTGGATTATGGGGAATAGGAAACACAGAAATGTAAATATTCTACAAATCCAATATTAACTATTCTGACCCTTTTAACTCCAATTCTCGTATGTGAGCAAAAGAAAAGACCATCGATTGACGGCTAAGGCTTGATGTCGATCGATGGTGAAATCAGAAGCAAGTGTGAACGAGATTTGATATGTTCACCAAGCTAATTAGACCAGCTCTCGCATGCACCAAACAACCTAGTTCAATGGAGTCTATTATGGCACAAAACCTAGTCTCGTAGTCGTCAATGTCCTACTTTCGAGATCCTAGTTAGCTACTCTAGAATGCAAGAATTAAGGACAACTCAATTGATGAATATTAACCTAACCTAGAAATCCTACTTTTGGGCTAATCCATGATTGCTATCAGTCAACCCTAAATCTAGTTGATAACTACTCAGACATAATCAAAGCAAGAACAATAGTCTGAATATAATGCATAGATAAAATACTGGGGTTCCAATACAAATCTCCCTAAGGAGTTATGAATCTTCTCCCCTAAAAACCTAAATCTATAATAGAAGACTAAACTCTCTAACTTCTCTCTTTTTTTGTAATACATAAAACATAAATATAAAACCCTAAAATCTAGGTCAAAACTCGTCTAGGGCATTTTCATCATTTGTCTCTAACTTGGGCTTGAACTCGGCTGTCTGTGATTTGGCTGTTGATCAATGGCAAGTGTGTAGCATCGATCGATCTTGTTCTTGTAACATTGGTCGACGCCAAGGTAGTTTTGTCAATCGACGACAGTCTTTTACTTCAACTCTCTAACTGATCAGTTCCAAAAGCTCCAAGTATCTCCACATATCTCCAAACCGTACCTGGACCTGTAAAGACCCTAAAACATAGTCTAGACATACATAATAAACCCTAATATAAAGCCTATAACATGGCCTAAAACTGGTAATAAATAGGCAATATCAAGTCCCATCCCCCACGTTGACCCTTCTCTAATACTGAAAACGTTGAATAAAAGCTCCAAAAGAGAGAAATATATACTTAAATTTATTGAGAGAATCAAGTTCTATACTAGTGATAAAACCCAAATTTGCTAACGATATTTGCTCCAAATATGAAGTCAGTAGCTCGTACCCATTTTCTGCTGATCCTCTCACCATTTCTTGCGCATATAGCAATGCTCTGTATAAAGTGGTGTAACCAAGTGTCATGCCAAACATGTTCTTCATTGCATTTTTGATAGGCTTGATAAAAGATTTTACTCTATCCTAATCAAAGTAGTATAAATGAGTGTCACTCCAATTCTAAGTGACCATGATGCAATGAGAATACAAATATAAGTTTAATCTAAGTGCAATCAGTTTTTGATGAGTGAATGAAAGTAACAACAGCAAGCAAGGGTAATAACTAAAGGTTTAAATCAATTGAGACAAAGGAACCCATGGGCAAGGGTATTGATTTTGGGTAACTAAGATCCAATCTAGGATATTAACACAAACAATCAATCAAGTTATCGATGTCTAGACACAACCATTAAACCAATTCTTTGTCAAGAGACATAGAAGTTCATTTGCAATCAATCACTAAACATTAAATGTCTTTGGATCAGTTAAATCAAGCGATCATTCAGAACAAGTCTATTACTCCCTCTGTTTCATATTAAGTGTCGTTTTAGAAAAGTTTTTTTTTGTTATAAAATAAGTGTCGTTTTCGACTTTCGATGCAAAATTTATTAATTTTATGGTGCAGTTTATTTTTCTATTGGTTAAAATATGGTTAGTTGTATAGGTAATTGTGTTTTTATATAGAAAATATGCAAAATTAATTGTTTTCTTAATCCGTGTGCAAAAACCTAAAGTGACACTTATAGTGAAACAGAGGGAGTAACTATCTACGCTTCCCTAACATCAATTGTCATTGGTTAAGAAAGAAAGGAGAAATATCACTTTGATTCTGACATTTCATCAAACACTTTTCGGGCATGAAATGCCTAAGCATCTAGATATAATTGATTAAGTCTAATCTAGCATTAGGAACAAGAGATATGCCTAGAACATGAATGATCTAACACTAAACATCCTGCATCATCAACTAATCACCCCAAATCACCCTAACCCATGAATTCTAAAAGTAACTACTTACTAATAGACATGATGAACGTCAAAATCATGGATGATTCCAAGTTTATCATGCTTAGTGATCAGGATAATCAATAAACACAAACAAGATGGATCAAAATGAAGAACAAAGTTTGATCTTTCACCAAAAGAGTATATGTTTTCTGACAAAAACCAGATTAACCTTAAAATTAGGTTAAAAGTGTATATATAGTAGCTTGAAAATTAACTGTGTCAACCCAACAAACCTGGGACAAACCATAAAAATACAGTCTTTGCGTCCCTAGTGACCTGTCTATCTCGCTACAAGAAGGTCGCTAGGAAACTTAGTCGCCACAGTGCGTTGAAGAACCTGTAGCGACCTCGCCTAGTCTCTATGGTGGTCGCTACAGCGTCCGCAAATTCTCGTAGCGACATCTCGTGGTCGCTATGATGAGGTCGCTACAACACTTGGGTCAATTTTTGGTGGGGACCTCGTAGCGACCTCGTCTGGTTGCTATGGTGGTCGCTACGGCTCCCAGAAACTTCTTTTAGCGACCTCTCCTGGTCGCTACACTCAGGTTGCTACGACACTTATGCAGGAAAAACTTTCTTATGCCCCAAACTTCTCTTTCTTGAGCTCAAATGTCTTCAAACTCACCATTAAGGATCTCCAACACCTGATATAGACAAATGCAATGCAACCTAAACATGTCTAAATGATCAAAATGTACAATGATAAATGACCAAAACAATGCAAATATGCAAGACATCAAGGCTGCAGATTTAACTCATTAATGATTTCAACGCGATCTATGAAAAGCCTACCAATATACTTCGGAATACAATGTTTCCGCTAAGCCAGTCGGTCTGTCACAGAACATGTATGAGTTTCCAAATACTTGGTTACCGAAACGTGTTTGTCCCATGTTTCACACTCGCTCTGATCTTCCATCCACAACCATTAGCACAACATTTTGACACATGTAGAATTTTCGTTGACTTATATATTGTGAAAGAGAACTTACGCTTCACCGTTGTCAACCGTAACTCTGAAACTAGTGCATCCTTACTAACAAAACCCTGGTTGACATAGATATTGTTAGCATTCGAGCTTCCTCATTCACTACCATATGTCCCATTGAAATCTTCAAAACACATATCATTTTCTTATTTCTTATCCTCGTCTTTAAATTTTCCATACTCATTGTAATCCTCACCACCATCAGCCGCTTCAGCAACATCAGGGATATCAAAATCCTCCTCTGCATTATCATTTTCATCTTCAGCCAAATTATCATCATCTTCATCCCCTTCGTCATCTTATTC
Source organism: Moricandia moricandioides (assembly GCA_905132885.1). Lineage (NCBI taxonomy): Eukaryota > Viridiplantae > Streptophyta > Magnoliopsida > Brassicales > Brassicaceae > Moricandia > Moricandia moricandioides. The sequence goes on from CAJHQQ010001100.1 coordinate 46,163, forward strand.
CCCTTCATCATCTTCATCCCCTTCATCATCTTCTTCCCCTTCATTTAAAACAATATTGCTAAGGCTTGATACACAAAGATATACTTCATGCATTTTAGTTATCTCGAGCAAGTTCTGAACTTGTCTATCACTTGTAACATGAATAGAAGGGGTGTCTGGAGCCATATGTTGCATTATTGATTCTGGTAATGAGTAGGTTAAATCTACAACCTTTGTGTTCATGTCCAGGTTATAATCTTCTTGAGCCATTTCAACAAGTTCAGCATGTGTCGAACCATTACTCAAAAAGAACATTCTTGCTCCTTTGAAATTATCAACCACAAAATTCCAAGAGTCATCTTTCAACAACAATTCTCCATAAACTACAAGTAACTGACGCATCATCTGAAAAAGGTCAAATTAAAACACATTAGCAAACATAGAACATCAACTTCAAAAACTTCAGCCGAAAAGACTTCCCCAGAAGTCTTCTCTTATTAGCTAGAAATTTTAATAAACATTAATATTGGTAACCTTATAACTATCACCAATTAAGTTAAAAATTTAATTCAGTAGCCCCAGACTAATATACATGAATTAACAAAAAAATGTTAAAAATTATTTATAGTTTTAGAGAAAATGAAAGTTTATTATACATTGACGTGGAAGACTTCTAGAAGTCGTCATTTAGGTCATTTTTGCAATTAAAAATTTACAAAGGAAGACTTCCAGAGAAGTCTACTCTACAACATACTTCTTTGGAGGACTTCTCTGGAAGTCTTCCTTTGTAAACATTGCTTACTTATGTTAACAAAAAAATATCGAAAATACCAGAGATGGCTTCCCCATAAGTCGTCTAGGATAAAAATGTTAGTTTTGCATTTGACCAAATTGTGTCAGATATTTGACTTTTCCTAGACGACTTACAAGTAAGTCTTCTAGTCAAAAAATAAAAGTTATATATTTAACTTCTACTAGATGACTTATATGTAAGTCGTTTCAGTTATTTTTGCAATTAAAAAAATAAAATTTAAATATTTAATTTTAACTAGATGACCTACGTGCATATCTTCCGACACACTACTTACATGGAAGTCATCTGACATCCAAGGTTTGACCAGAATCTCAGAAATAAATTATGGAAGACTTCCATGTAAGTCGTCTTCCGGAAGACATACACGTAGATTGTCTAGTTAAAATTAAATATTGAATTTTTATTTTTAAATTGCAAAAGTAACCTAAAATGACTTACATATAAGTCGTCCAGTAAAAAAAATAAAATTTTAAGTTTTATTTTTCGCTGAAGACTTACTTGTAAGTCTTCTAAGAAAATCAAATTTCTGACACAGTTTGGTCAAATGAAAAACTAATAAGTTTGTTCTAGACTACTTACCGGGATATCTTCTCTGACATTCTTGAGATTTTTTTTGTTTACAAAGAAAAGTGGAAGACTTCTAGATAAGTAGTCTCTAAAACACATATAAAAGTCAATTGCAAAACTAACCTCTGAATTGACCAAAAGACTTTCCAGTATGTCTTCTATTGTCAAAAGACTTACATGGAAGTCTTCTTGGCAAACAGATCTTGGAAAAACATCGATTTCATAGTGAGATAACTTCTTTAGCACACATAAGTCTTCTCCAAGCAAACAAATCTCAAACGAAAGTGACCTACCATGAATCATAAGCTTGAATGGCTTTATGAACCATAATATTAATAGAATCAAAATATTGTGATTTTTTTGAATGAATATAGAGAGAAAGTGAAATAGATGTTGTTTTTAGTTCATAATAAATAAGATAGAAGGAGTGTAAACTGATTTAGGTGCCTTAAAAGCTTCAAATTGATTGTTCGTAATGGTTAGTGTATTGGTGGCAATGAAAATATTTTATATACTTGATGAAGATGAGAATGATAGAGTAAATACTCATATTTGAAAAGAAAAAAAAAATAATGGTATTTTTGTGAATAATCTGAACTTTTGGGGGCGAATAGGCAAATAAAATTCTCAAACAAATCGTGGGTTAGTTTTGTGTTTAACTTTAAGTTTTGAGTCATATTTGCAAAACCCTCCTAACCAACAAATACTAACTAATTCTACCGACATATATAAAATTATTTTTAAAAGGTATTTTAATATATATATATATATACTTATCATGCTATTTAAGATATTTAATTTATAATATATTTTAACAATAAAAATAACAGATTATACTGAATATTAGTTACGTTTATTTTCTATTTAATTTATGATTTTAATGACTAATATTATGACAAGTTTCTCTGGAAAAACAAATTAGCATCTTTCAAAATAATTTTTATTTATGGATCATCTTTTTTGATCCGTAAAATCACAAATGTTATCAAATAATATATTTAAAAATAAAATATTATATAAACAAAAAAAATGAAAATTAACCAAAACATATTATAAAAATATATGGAAGAATGAAAAACTAAGATAAGAACATTAAATAACTTTAAAAATATGACAAATAATAATCATGATATAAATATAATCTAAAAATACATATATAATGTTTTGTGTGTGTGTTTTTGTCTCACTGTTTTTAAAATCTAAATTCCAGAGAATATATATTTTTTATTTGTTGTTGTTATTATGTTGATGTTTTTATAGGTTGTGTATTCAATGCCACTAGATTTTTTTCTGTCGACAAGTACAATAATTGTTTAATATCAAATCTAAGCTTCCTAATTTGATTATTACTATAGAAAATATTTTAATTCAAAATATATATGCCATAAAATAAAAACATGAAACAAAAGAACATAATTTAATACATCTATTACCAACATGAATATTGAAATTTAATAATTTATAATATTAATTTAAATTTTTTATTTAATTTAATAATTGAAATTTGTATAAAGTAAACATTAAAATTAAATTTTATTAGGTATATATATATTCGTTCGCACAAGGTGCGGCCATCAACTAGTTTTACCATTTTGACTAGGTAATAATCTGCGCCGTGCACAAAATGATATATTTAATAAACGTAAAATGTATGAAGTTATGATCATTATGTAAAAGATATGTAGTTTATATTTACTGGACGTAACTAAATTTAGGAAGGTTATTTTCAATTTTGAATTTAACATTTAATTCTATGTCTACATTTGATCAAAAAGTAATTGGTTGTATATGATATATATAAAATTACACATTAAAATTTAGATTATAAGCATAAATTATAAACTTATCCTCGTTTTACAGGTACTTTGTTAATATATAGTTATAGTAGTGTGGACTGTGTTGTATATATAGTATGTATATGAAGTCTATTTTGTATTCTATGTATAATTATTACTACTAAGTTAAAACATTATACATATATATATGTACAATTCCTTATAATTTTCTTATAATATGATCTAAATATAAATTTTGTTTTCAAATTTATCAAAAATATTAATCACATTTTTATAAAAAAAATATGATTCATTGATGTAAAGAAACTTTAAAAAAATACCTTTTCACAAAGGAAATCAACATTCAGTATATATATATATATATATATATATATATATATATATAAATATTTATCTTTTCAAATTTTAATCTTTCCAAACCTCACGACACATAGCATTGAATATTGACCACGAAGCTAGATAGCTTCATTAACATCTGACCAATGGGAGCCAGTCATCCCTAAGTTATTTCTAAGTGTATAAGAATCTACAAGATAACTAAGTCGTAGGAGTAAAGTAATTGTACTCAGTGTTGGGCAGTTCAACCCAAATTTTGTTTGTTTGTTTCCCATTGACTGACACATCTTCAAGATGTATCACTTACACGATAGGTGATAGGTCCGATCACATCTGCAAGATTAAAATAAAAAAACTTTTAGAACCATGGTAGTTAACATAAAAACATTAGTGATATATTTAAGAATTTAGTTTTAAGAGTATATAGTTATATAGTTACTGGGTCAAAATTTACCTGTTTGACGACATGCATCCATCCTTTTTTCTATTTTTTTTGTAATATCTAATAATGCTTTTTTACTAAATGATTGAAAAGAAAACATAGTAAACATCCAAACACCCATCGGTCTATTATTATAAACTTATTAATATGTGCAAGTTTTATAACTTATAAAGAAAAATTAAAGTGCATCCAAACAACCATGTATGCATACATCAACATGACTATCATCGTCAACATAAATCCAACACTTGAAGGTTCATTTTACTATATGCCCATACGTTTAATTCATTTTACTATATGCCCATCCTTATAAGATTGTTTGCAGAGATTACTAGAGATACCAAAGTGGATCATCATGCTACTATATCACACTTGCTTAGAAAGTTTTAAGGAACCGAAGCTGATTTCGAACCTTAATCCTGACATTATTTGCTTGCTTTGGGGCTTGGTATACACTGGATTGGATTCCTTCTGCAAGTCTGTAGGTACAAGTCATTGCACCTCTGGTTCCCAACTCTCTCTCTCTCTCTCTCTCTCTCTCTCTCTCTCTCTCTCTCTCTCTCTCTCTCTCTCTCTCTCTCTCTCTCTCTCTCTCACTCTCTTTAGAATCTATTTAGAGGCTTAAAAGATTGAGATGGTTTTCCGAGATGCAGAGGGGTAGGTACATTACCGATGACCCCATTATTCTAATTCGGAGGAACGATCACAAATTGTTGGAAGCGAGGGATATGTATATGGGAACCAAAATCCACACCGTTAATTTTCGTACACTTAGGAATTCAGGAAACCTTAACTTTCCCAGGAGATCCCTGACAATCTGCTTTAAACCAAACGCCACGCAACAAAAAAATTTTGAGAAAAAAACTGACGATAAAAATATGATAAGAATTTTTTTGAGCAGAAAGAGAGCAAAGAGGTTATTATTCCGTAATTGCGTAAGAGCTTTCGTACAAGAAGGTAATGAGCCTTGGCTACAAAAGCTGTCGGCGAGATCCTTAGTTCTAGTAACCTGACTATGAAAACCTAATAAAAACGCAGCTCGATAACAAAACAAAAGTAAAATCCTATTGCTTTAAGTTTGCTGTGAATGCTAAAATGGTTCCTCCCTAGTCTCTTATCCCGTTTCTCTTATATAGTCCTCTCCAAGGCGGTTTTGCGTTTCCCTTTCTTCCCATGGTCGAGTTTATCACTTCGAGAATATTCCCTTTTTATCTCGATCTTCGTCATTATCTTGGAAACTTGACATTTATCTTTCGATTCCGTGGGATTCATCTTCATTTGCAAGTAAAGATACACCGTCATCACACTACATGGCTCAATTTCATATGACATCGTAAATGGGTATTTAACCGTGTTCTAGGCCTCTTTGGGCCGTATTTCAGATCTTCGTATAAAAGACCTGTAAATTCTCTAAAAGAATACCAAACGCACTCGGGTCTGGGTCGCCTTATGGCGACCCATATCTTGTGCATGTGGGTCGCCATATGGCGAACTGGGTTGTATGTGTGCAGGTCGCCATACGATGACCCGACCTTTGCGTGTGCGGGTCACCATATGGCGGGTTCAGTGAGTGCTGGTCGTCATATGGCGACCCGGGCACTAAGAACGGGGGTTGCCATATGGTGACCCTTGCACTGAGAGTGTGGGTCACCATATGGCGACCCGTGCATCCTGAGTGTCGGTCGCCATATGGCGACCCGGGCTTTAGGAGTATGGATTGGCATATGGAGACCCCTGCGTCCCGAGTGCCGGTCGCCATATGCTAACCCGGGCTTTAGGAGTGTGGGTCGCCATATGGCGACCCGTGCGTCCCGAGTGCCGGTCACCATATGTCGACCTGGGCTTTGGAAGTGTGGGTCACCATATGGTGACACGTGCGTCACGAGTGCCGGTCGCCATATGGCAACCCGGGCTTCGAGAGTTTGCATCAGCATATGGTGACCGCTTATTTTGGGACTTCGCCGTACGATGGCTTACTCCTTGCGGCTTGATCATTTTTTGAATACTTCCGTGAACCAAAACCTTTGGAAGGAGTGTGTTCCAAGGACTTGAGCCGTTGATTTCGTCATGACCGATTTTATCCCCAAAAAGGTAGATTACTGATGACCCCGCTATTCGCCTACAACTTTATTATATATATAAAAAAATATCGAAAATGAGATGGCAAAATGGACAGTCTCATCATCATTGTCCATTGAGTTTGAAATCCAAAAAGATTCAAAGAAGGGAGAAAATAGGGAAGAAAGGGATCAAAGAAGACTTTGTGGCTAGTTTTCCAGAACTGCAGAGGTAAGAATCTATGTGTCCTTTGATCGATACTCCCAGGGTAAACCCTGCACTTTTATTTTATACAAAGAAATGAAATCAGTAGAGGGGTGAGTCAGACTAGTATTTTCTAAGTTGCTGGTAGAATGAAATTGACTGTTATACAAGGATATGGTATATAAATTTCCTATGTGATTGACTTAATAGGATGTGGTTGCAGCAAAGTAGAGTGACAATTATACTTAGACATTATGTGAGAATCCGGTTTTCAAAACCTGTTTCATAGGCTTTGTTTGCTTGAGGATAAGCAAAATGTTAAGTCTGGGGGAGTTGATATGCCATGAATTTTACATATTCTACCTATGATATATAGTCTTTTATATGTATTTGGTACTGTTTTAGAGAATTTACAAGTCTAGGTACTCATTGGAAGAGATTGGAGCTTTTGGGCAATTTTGGAGCATTTAGGATGCTCAGCCAGAAACTCAGAGTCGGATCTAGTTTATGCGTGAACCATCGATCGACGTCACACATTGTGCGTCGATCGACAGCCAAGTCGACTGCGAGGTTAATGATGGCTTGAGAAAGTATAAGTTTTACCCAAAAGTTCCATCATTTGAAAGACAAGTCCCTAGCCAAAATTTAGACTATTTTTTAAGATTTTCTATCTTTGTTTTAGGAGAAGCCTAAAGGATCTACGAGAGATTTGTCTTCTAAGTTACACAAGAGTTTTAGAACAGAGAGTTGGAACACCTTGCTACATTTATTGGAGAGAGAGATTTGATCATCATTACAGAGAAGATCTTGAACTCTTTATCTTTTTATTCAGTTTATTCTATGTAATTTATTCAGACTTTAATCATGTTCTTTATTGCATGTCTGAGTAATTCATTGTTAGATTTTATAGAATTTTTAGGGTAATCTTCTTGGTTCTTTGTTTAAGTTGCTCTTAATGCTAAGTTGAACATGATCGCCTCAGTCTTAGAAATTAGGGTTCTATAGTGCAACGAAGAGCTTTTTTATAACCTGGAACTAATCTTAAACAATCTAAATAATCGGTAACAAACGAGAGTTGAATTGGAAGTTTAGAGAAGACATCAAACCGCGAAACCAGTACTGTTTAGAATGCGCGTCAATCGGTACCACCTTATGGACATCAATCGACACTCAGTTGAGATACGTGAGAGTGATCTCCTAAACCCTAAGGTTTGAGTTCGAGAACGGTGCTTAATTAAAACCCTAGCAATATATTAATTTGCATTATTAATCTTTCCTAAGAATTTTTCCTAAGTCTAGTCTCTTAATTTAATCATAACAAACTAAATTAATCTTGAAAATCACTTTTATTATTATTATAATTCATCCATCTTTAATCCAAAAGCAATAGGTCTATTGTGCCATCCTAGAGTCTTTGTGGATTTGATCCCTAAGTACTACACTGAACCTTTTATTTGAGAGAGTAAAAATGAGAAATAGAGTTAATTTGTAAGTGAAATAAAACCCCACATCACTCAGCAGTACCAGAAACAACAAGGAAAAAAACTTAAATTTCTCAGACCTAGTAGCCATCGAACGTAGCATCCATAAGGAGAAGAAACAAGCATCAAACAACGCCAACACTTCTTTGTCGATCGACACTCATCTGCCGGAACCGATCGACACAAGTATCGAGACATCGATCGACAGTGATTCACGAGTAGAGATGGTTGTTATGATGATCATGACTAGGAATGATAGAGGAGAACTGTATGACCTCAATGGTCATTTGTGTAATGCAACAAGTCAGAGAATTAATGATCAGGGGATTGTAATCCGTAGACCAGAAGAACCTATTATACTTCAAGCTAAAGCCCATTATGTTCAACCCAGAACATTGGCTGACTACAATCGTCCAGATCAATTATATGCCAACCGATCTGCCATTCATCCTCTATCTTTGCAGAGGAACGATTTTGAGCTGACGCCAGCCTATTTACACTTGTGGCATAGACACCATTTCATGGTCATTCTCATGAGCACCCTATGTATCATTTGGAGCGATTCAAGGATCTTGTGTCTGCCATCAAGGCTAATGGAGTCCTCGAGGACTACCTTATGTGCAAGATCTTTAAATATTCGCTTGCTGGAGATGCTTCATACTAGCTTAAGTAGCTACCACCAGGATTTCTTACATCCTGGACAGACATCAAAAGCGCCTTCCTATGTAATTTCTTTGATGATGCCAGAGCTGAGGAATTGAGGAGCAGAATTGTTACACTCACACATGAGCCTGCAAAGTCTTTCAGAAAATCCTTGATCAAATTCAAATCCTACCAAATAGATTGTCCACACCATGAATACAATGAAGTGCAACTTATCAGCACTTTCTTAAGAATAATTGAGCTGTCATACCATATGGATTTAGACACAGCCAGTGACGGAAACTTCTGCACTAGGAGTCCAGAAGAAACTACCTGATTGATAGAGAATTTGGCAGCTAGTAACATCACCAAGAACAATGATCATGAGAGGAGGAAATCAGTCCCTACACTAACCAGGGATCAGATGGAAGAAGTAAGAGCCAAGTTCGACAGTGTTCAAAGGTTTATGAGGAAGCAAGTTAACTTCACATAAGGTGTAGAAGCTATAGGATCTGACAATGAGAAAGGTGAAGAAGAGGGTATGAACTTTGTTGGTGGAAATAGATTCCAGAGATATAGGAACCAGAGCAACAAAAACTCTCATGGCAATAGTCAGAGGAGTAGCTACAACCAAGGATCACAACAACAGAGACCCTACAACAAAAACATATGGAGCCTCCTACTATCGGAACACCCCATCAGATATCTAGGAAACAAGATTGAAGCCATGATTGACAAGCTTCTGGAAGAACAACAAAAGATCACAGTGGATTTTAATGGAAAGATTGATGCTGTATATGCCAACCTAAACAATAAATTTGAAGCTCTCAACAGCCATGTGAAGAAGCTAGAGAATCATGTGGTTCGGACCAGTGAAGCTGTGAGCAGACAAGAAGCCTTGATCAAGGAAATATTGAGGCTGGAAAAAGACACCAAGCTAGTGCCATCATAGGTGATGATTTTTGGCAAGTTGTGGAAGAAGTTAGGCACCAGGAGGAAGAAACTCATGAAAATCATCTGCCATGTTCGAACGACCATCGATCAAAATCCACAACTAACCATCGATCGATGATACCTGAATAATCCGTGTAACCGTGTGAAGAGATGAACATCGATCGACAGCTGGACCCTACCACCGAACGACGGCAGTTTGAGACAAAAGGATGTTGGTTTCCAATCATAGACATGAGTCTTTTATATACTAATAGGCACTCGAAGTTCACCCTACCCAACAGACATATAAACCAGTCCCTACGGTAATTGAGGAAGCTATGTGTTGGGGTCAAAATCGGTTACGACGAAATCGACGTCGGAAACCTACCGGGAGAATGCGTTTGTAGGGGGCAAAAACAGTATTCTTGAAATCAGCATCCAAAAATCGTGTTTCTATACGAATGCAGTCTCAAAATTGATTTAACAAAAGTCTCAGGGCCAAAACTCAAAAGAAAGAAAAAAGAATCGACCAGCTCGCCCGTATGGCGAGTTGGACAAGAACAACTCGCCATATGGACGAGTTGGTAAGCCTAGACCGACCAACTCGCTGTACGGGCGAGTTGGTTAGTACGGATCAACTAACTCGCCCGTATGGCGAGTTTGACAAGGCCAACTTGCCATACGGGGGAGTTGGTCAGCATGGACCAACTAACTCGCCCGTATGGCAAGTTGGACAAGGCCAACTCGCCATATGGGCGAGTTGGTCAACACGGATCGACCAACTCGCCATAAGGTCAAGTTGGACGGAATGGACCAACTAACTCGCCCGTACGGCGAGTTGGATGCCATGACACGACCAACTCGCCATACGGGAGAGTTGTATGCCATAACACGACCAATTCGCCCGTACGGCGAGTTGGGAGGCATGACACAGCCAACTCGTCAAATGGGCGAGTTAGAAGACACGAGCAATCCAACTCGTTCGTTCAGCAAGTCTAATCAAATCAATCCAGTTTCACCTCGTCCTCGTCAAACTCCATCTTTCGATACTTGATTGAACTTATCTTTGTTCCGTCTCAATCGCGATTGACATTGGAACCTTACCGAAAGAACTTGTTTTCTCGAGAAAGGATCGGGTTGATCGTATGAGACGGTAATGGTTAACTAAACACCTAGAGTCATACGTCCCATATGAAAGATCCTAACTCTCGGACGACGCCGTCTTAATAATGTTATCTCGATAAAATTGTGGAAATGCCTAAGTCAGAAAATGTCCCAACAAGGTCTAAAGCTCAACTAAAGGCCCACTCGCGATTTTATCCGAAATGAAGCTCAAACTTTGTGACGGTTTATCTTTTATAATGCAGGAAAGGATAAATGTTAAGTTCGAAGGGAAAAATGTCAAGATCGAAGGATAAATGTTAATTTTCCGAAGATAATCATGAAGATTGAGGAAAAAAAGAAATATTTCCGCGAAGCGATAAATTCGACCAAGGGCATAAGGGGAAAGAGAAAACCGCCTCTGGAGGAGTATATAAGGACTTCAAGGGCGATGATGAAAGACACACAAAAATCTCTACTCAGAGCAAACATAACTTAGCACTTAGAGCATTTAGGCAACTTTCCGTTTTTGTTATTCGAGCTGCGACTCAGCTAGGGTTTTGCAGTCTTAGGTTATTGGAACTAGGGTTCTTGCCGACAGCTCTCACAGCCGAGGCTCCTATCCTGTTGTAAACGCTCATACGCAAATTCAGAATAAGACATCTATTTGCTCTCTTTTCGATTCTTACTTTGTTTTAATATTTACTTCATATTCTGACTGATTAGCATGTGGTTTAGCAGATATCTGGGACCTCTGGGAAACTAGGGTTTACCCTGTGTTCCTAATTCAAAGGAAATCGACAGTGCGAATTTTGGTTTCCACAGTTTGGTGCTAGAAGGAGGGGGGGGGGTACGGATCAATCTAAATCCCAGCCATCAACGCTCAATCGAAACATGTTAGATCTCAACAACCAACAGTCTCATGATGATAATGTCGTCGACGATAATGTTGAAAACAATCCATCGACGAACGTCACTACGGTCAATGCCGATGCAAACACTGCAACGTTCGAGGAGGTGAAGAAGATGTTCGCGACTTTTGAGAAGAAGTCAGCAGAACAAGATAAGTTCATGAATTCTCTCGCTAAACAGGTCGAAACCCTCACAGCGAGGAACATGGCCATCTTTCCGCGGGGAACAGCCCGAATCCGCGGAAGAAGAGTCGACTTCGCAACGCCTTTGGATCGATCCGATAACGCGCAAGGCAAACCGTCTGAACAAAACCCTGAAGAAGTCACCCCCGCGCCTACACGGAAAAACCCAGGAGACCTTCCTCCTATCGAAGAAGATAAAGAAGGAGGTGAAATTGAACGTGTCGACGTGGAATCTAGCATTGGCTAACTACAATCATCCAGATCAATTATATGCCAACCGATCTGCCATTCATCGTCTATCTTTCCAGAGGAACAATTTTGAGCTGAAGCCAGCCTATTTACACTTGTGGCATAGACACCATTTCATGGTCATTCTCATGAGCACCCTATGTATCATTTGGAGCGATTCAAGGATCTTGTGTCTGCCATCAAGGCTAATGGAGTCCTCGAGGACTACCTTATGTGCAAGATCTTTAAATATTCGCTTGCTGGAGATGCTTCATACTAGCTTAAGTAGCTACCACCAGGATTTCTTACATCCTGGACAGACATCAAAAGCGCCTTCCTATGTAATTTCTTTGATGATGCCATAGCTGAGGAATTGAGGAGCAGAATTGTTACACTCACACATGAGCCTGCAAAGTCTTTCAGAAACTCCTTGATCAAATTCAAATCCTACCAAATAGATTGTCCACACCATGGATACAATGAAGTGCAACTTCTCAGCACTTTCTTAAGAATAATTGAGCTGTCATACCATATGGATTTAGACACAGCCAGTGACAGAAACTTCTGCACTAGGAGTCCAGAAGAAACTACCTGATTGATAGAGAATTTGGCAGCTAGCAACATCACCAAGAACAATGATCATGAGAGGAGGAAATCAGTCCCTACACTAACCAGGGATCAGATGGAAGAAGTAAGAGCCAAGTTCGACAGTGTTCAAAGGTTTATGAGGAAGCAAGTTAACTTCACATAAGGTGTGGAAGCTATAGGATCTGACAATGGGAAAGGTGAAGAAGAGGGTATGAACTTTGTTGGTGGAAATAGATTCCAGAGATATAGGAACCAGAGCAACAAAAACTCTCATGGCAATAGTCAGAGGAGTAGCTACAACCAAGGATCACAACAACAGAGACCCTACAACAAAAACATATGGAGCCTCCTACTATCAGAACACCCCATCAGATATCTAGGAAACAAGATTGAAGCCATGGTTGACAAGCTTCTGGAAGAACAACAAAAGATCACAGTGGATTTTAATGGAAAGATTGATGCTGTATATGCCAACCTAAACAATAAATTTGAAGCTCTCAACAGCCATGTGAAGAAGCTAGAGAATCATGTGGTTCGGACCCAGTGAAGCTGTGAGCAGACAAGAAGCCTTGATCAAGGAAATATTGAGGCTGGAAAAAGACACCAAGCTAGTGCCATCATAGGTGATGATTTTTGGCAAGTTGTGGAAGAAGTTAGGCACCAAGAGGAAGAAACTCATGAAAATCATCTGCCATGTACGAACGACCATCGAACAAAATCCACAAACTAACCATCGATCGATGATACCTGAATAATCCGTGTAACCATGTGAAGAGATGAACATCGATCGACAGCTGGACCCTACCACCCGGAACGACGGCAGTTTGAGACAAAAGGATGTTGGTTTCCAATCATAGACATGAGTCTTTATATACTAATAGGCACTCAAAGTTCACCCTACCCAACAGACATATAAACCAGTCCCTACGGTAATTTAGGAAGCTATGTGTTGGGGTCAAAATCGGTTATGACGAAATCGACGTCGGAAACCTACCGGGAGAATGCGTTTGTAGGGGGCAAAAACAGTATTCTTGAAATCAGCATCCAAAAATCATGTTTCTATACGAATGCAGTCTCAAAATTGATTTAACAAAAGTCTCCGGGCCAAAACTCAAAAGAAAGAAAAAAGAATCGACCAGCTCGCCCGTATGGCGAGTTGGACAAGAACAACTCGGCATACGGACGAGTTGGTAAGCCTAGACCGACCAACTCGCTGTACGGGCGAGTTGGTTAGTACGGATCAACTAACTCGCCCGTATGGCGAGTTTGACAAGGCCAACTTGCCATACGGGGGAGTTGGTCAGCATGGACCAACTAACTCGCCCGTATGGCAAGTTGGACAAGGCCAACTCGCCATATGGGCTAGTTGGTCAACACGGATCAACCAACTCGCCATAAGGTCAAGTTGGACGGAATGGACCAACTAACTCGCCCGTACGGCAAGTTGGATGCCATGACACGACCAACTCGCCATACGGGAGAGTTGTATGCCATAACACGACCAATTCGCCCGTACGGCGAGTTGGGAGGCATGACACAGCCAACTCGTCAAATGGGCGAGTTAGAAGACACGAGCAATCCAACTCGTTCGTTCAGCAAGTCTAATCAAATCAATCCAGTTTCACCTCGTCCTCCTCAAACTCCATCTTTCGATACTTGATTGAACTTATCTTTGTTCCGTCTCAATCGCGATGGACATTGGAACCTTACCGAAAGAACTTGTTTTCTCGAGAAAGGATCGGGTTGATCGTATGAGACGGTAATGGTTAACTAAACATCTAGAGTCATACGTTCCATATGAAAGATCCTAACTCTCGGACGACGCCGTCTTAACAATGTTATCTCGATAAAATTGTGGAAATGCCTAAGTCAGAAAATGGCCCAACAAGGTCTACAGCTAAACTAAAGGCCCACTCGCGATTTTATCTGAAATAAAGCACAAAATTTTTGACGGTTTATCTTTTATTTTGTAGGAAAGGATAAATGTTATGTTCGAAGGGAAAAATGTCAGGATCGAAGGATAAATGTTAATTTTCCGAAGATAATCATGAAGATCGAGGAAAAAAAGAAATATTTCCGCGAAGTGATAAATTCGACCAAGGGCATAAGGGGGAAGAGAAAACCGCCTCTAGAGGAGTATATAAGGACTTCAAGGGCGATGATGGAAGACACACAAAAATCTCTACTCAGACAAATATAACTTAGCACAGAGCATTTAGGCAACTTTCCGTTTTTGTTATTCGAGCTGCGACTCAGCTAGGGTTTTGCAGTCTTAGGTTATTGGAACTAGGGTTCTTGCCGACAGCTCTCACAGCCGAGGCTCCTATCCTATTGTAAATGCTCATACGCAAATTCAGAATAAGACATCTATTTGCTCTCTTTTCGATTCTTACTTTGTTTTAATATTTTCTTCATATTCTGACTGATTAGCATGTGGTTTAGCAGATATCTGGGACCTCTGGGAAACTAGGGTTTACCCTGTGTTCCTAATTCAAAGGAAATCGACAGTGCGAATTTTGGTTTCCACAGTTTGGTGCTAGAAGGAGGGGGGGGGGTACGGATCAATCTAAATCCCAGCCATCAACGCTCAATCGAAACATGTTAGATCTCAACAACCAACAGTCTCGTGATGATAATGTCGTCGACGATAATGTTGAAAACAATCCATCGACGAACGTCACTACGGTCAATGCCGATGCAAACACTGCAACGTTCGAGGAGGTGAAGAAGATGTTCGCGACTTTTGAGAAGAAGTCAGCAGAACAAGATAAGTTCATGAATTCTTTCGCTAAACAGGTCGAAACCCTCACAGCGAGGAACATGGCCATCTTTCCGCGGGGAACAGCCCGAATCCGCGGAAGAAGAGTCGACTTCGCAACGCCTTTGGATCGATCCGATAACGCGCAAGGCAAACAGTCTGAAAAAAACCCTGAAGAAGTCACCCCCGCGCCTACACGGAAAACCCCAGAAGACCTTCCTCCTATCGAAGAAGATAAAGAAGGAGGAGAAATTGAACGTGTCGACATGGAATCTAGCATTGGCTGACTACAATCACCCAGATCAATTATATGCCAACCGATCTGCCATTCATCGTCTATCTTTCCAGAGGAACAATTTTGAGATGAAGCCAGCCTATTTACACTTGTGGCATAGACCACATTTCATGGTCATTCTCATGAGCACCCTATGTATCATTTGGAGCGATTCAAGGATCTTGTGTCTGCCATCAAGGCTAATGGAGTCCTCAAGGACTACCTTATGTGCAAGATCTTTAAATATTCGCTTGCTGGAGATGCTTCATACTAGCTTAAGTAGCTACCACCAGGATTTCTTACATCCTGGACAGACATCAAAAGCGCCTTCCTATGTAATTTCTTTGATGATGCCATAGCTGAGGAATTGAGGAGCAGAATTGTTACACTCACACATGAGCCTGCAAAGTCTTTCAGAAACTCCTTGATCAAATTCAAATCCTACCAAATAGATTGTCCACACCATGGATACAATGAAGTGCAACTTCTCAGCACTTTCTTAAGAATAATTGAGCTGTCATACCATATGGATTTAGACACAGCTAGTGACGGAAACTTCTGCACTAGGAGTCCAGAAGAAACTACCTTATTGATAGAGAATTTGGCAGCTAGTAACATCACCAAGAACAATGATCATGAGAGGAGGAAATCAGTCCCTACACTAACCAGGGATCAGATGGAAGAAGTAAGAGCCAAGTTCGACAGTGTTCAAAGGTTTATGAGGAAGCAAGTTAACTTCACATAAGGTGTAGAAGCTATAGGATCTGACAATGAGAAAGGTGAAGAAGAGGGTATGAACTTTGTTGGTGGAAATAGATTCCAGAGATATAGGAACCAGAGCAACAAAAACTCTCATGGCAATAGTCAGAGGAGTAGCTACAACCAAGGATCACAACAACAGAGACCCTACAACAAAAACATATGGAGCCTCCTACTATCAGAACACCCATCAGATATCTAGGAAACAAGATTGAAGCCATGATTGACAAGCTTCTGGAAGAACAACAAAAGATCACAGTGGATTTTAATGGAAAGATTGATGCTGTATATGCCAACCTAAACAATAAATTTGAAGCTCTCAAGACCCATGTGAAGAAGCTAGAGAATCATGTGGTTCGGACCAGTGAAGCTGTGAGGAGACAAGAAGCCTTGATCAAGGAAATATTGATACTGGAAAAAGACACCAAGCTAGTGCCATCATAGGTGATGATTTTTGGCAAGTTGTGGAAGAAGTTAGGGACCAGGAGGAAGAAATTCATGAAAATCATCAGCCATGTTCGAACGACCATCGATCAAAATCCACAACTAACCATCGATCGATGATACCTAAATAATCCGTGTAACCGTGTGAAGAGATGAACATCGATCGACAGCTGGAACCTACCATCGATCGACTGCAGTTTGAGACAAAAGGATGTTGGTTTCCAATCATAGACATGAGTCTTTTATATACTAATAGGCACTTGAAGTTCACCCTACCCAAACAGACATATAAACCAGTCCCTACGGTAATTGAGAAAGCTATGTGTTGGGGTCAAAATCGGTTACGACGAAATCAGCGTCGGAAACCTACCGGGTGAATGCGCTTGTGGGGGGCAAAAACAGTATTCTTGAAATCAGCATCCAAAAATCGTGTTTTTATACGAATGCAGTCTCAAAATCGATTTAACAAAAGTCTCCAGCCCAATACTCAAAAGAAAGAAACAAGAATTGACCAGCTCGCCCGTATGGCGAGTTGGAGAAGAACAGCTTGCCATACGGGCGAGTTGGTAAGCCTTGACCGACCAACTAGTTATACGGGCGAGTTAGTTAGTACTGATCAACCAACTCGCCCGTATGGCGAGTTTGACAAGGCCAACTTGCCATATGGGGGAGTTGGTCTGCATGGACCAACTAACTCCCCTGTATGGCAAGTTGGACAAGGCCAACTCGCCATATGGGCGAGTTGGTCAACACGGATCGACCAACTCGCCATAAGGTCAAGTTGGACGGAATGGACCAACTAACTCGCCCGTACGGCGAGTTGGATGCCATGACACGACCAACTCGCCATACGGGAGAGTTGTATGCCATAACACGACCAATTCGCCCGTACGGCGAGTTGGGAGGCATGACACAGCCAACTTGTCAAATGGGCGAGTTAGAAGACACGAGCAATCCAACTCGTTCGTTCAGCAAGTCTAATCAAATCAATCCAGTTTCACCTCATCCTCCTCAAACTCCATCTTTCGATACTTGATTGAACTTATCTTTGTTCCGTCTTAATCGCGATGGACATTGGAACCTTACCGAAAGAACTTGTTTTCTCGAGAAAGGATCGGGTTGATCGTATGAGACGGTAATGGTTAACTAAACTCCTAGAGTCATACATCCCATATGAAAGATCCTAACTCTCGGACGACGCCGTCTTAATAATGTTATCTCGATAAAATTGTGGAAATGCCTAAGTCAGAAAATGTCCCAACAAGGTCTAAAGCTCAACTAAAGGCCCACTCGCGATTTTATCCGAAATGAAGCTCAAACTTTGTGACGGTTTATCTTTTATAATGCAGGAAAGGATAAATGTTAAGTTCGAAGGGAAAAATGTCAAGATCGAAGGATAAATGTTAATTTTCCGAAGATAATCATGAAGATTGAGGAGTATATAAGGACTTCAAGGGCGATGATGAAAGACACACAAAAATCTCTACTCAGAGCAAACATAACTTAGCACTTAGAGCATTTAGGCAACTTTCCGTTTTTGTTATTCGAGCTGTGACTCAGCTACGGTTTTGCAGTCTTAGGTTATTGGAACTAGGGTTCTTGACTACAGCTCTCACAGCCGAGGCTCCTATCCTGTTGTAAACGCTCATACGCAAATTCAGAATAAGACATCTATTTGCTCTCTTTTCGATTCTTACTTTGTTTTAATATTTACTTCGTATTCTGACTGATTGGCATGTGGTTTAGCAGATATCCGGGACCTCTGGGAAACTAGGGTTTACCCTGTGTTCCTAATTCAACGGAAATCGACAGTTTGAATTTTGGTTCCCACAGTTTGGTGCTAGAAGGAGGGGGGGGGGGTACGGATCAATCTTACTCTCAGCCATCAACGCTCAATCGAAACATGTTAGATCTCAACAACCAACAGACTCTTGATGATAATGTCGTCGACAATAACGTTGAAAAAAATCCAGTGACGAACGTCACTACGGTCAATGCCGATGCAAACACCGCAACGTTTTAGGAGGTGAAAGAAGATGTTTGCGATTTTGAGAAGAAGTCGGCAGAACAAGATAAGTTCATGAATTCTCTCGCTAAACAGGTTGAAACCCTCAGAGCGAGGAACATGGCCATCTTTTCGCGGGGAACAGCTGAAATCCGCGGAAGAAGAGTCGAATTCGCAACGCCTTTGGATCGATCTGATAACGCGCAAGGCAAACCGTCTGAACGAAACCCTGAAGAAGTCACTGCCGCGCCTACACGGAAAAACCCAGGAGACCTTCATGCTATTGAAGAAGATAAAGAAGGAGGAGAAATCGAACGTGTCGACGTGGAATCTAGCAAACAGTCCGAACCTATGGACGAAGATGTAGACATACATCCGCGGCGCACAAGAAGCCGAGTATCTCGGGACGAACCCCCTTTCGACAACCCCGTGAATGAAGAAGAAGAAGCTATCTTTTGGAAAGTATAGGAAGATCTGGCCGAGGAGAAAACTCGGAGCACTCACAGCAAATGCCGAAAAAATTGGAAATCTGCTAGCAAGAGTTGCGAAATCCGCAATCTCCGTGATGATCTCATGAAAACGGTGGCCGTAGTCAGGGCGGTGAAGTCCCAATCTACCATGCTACTAGCACTGCACCGGAGATCGATCTTCTGCTCAAAGAAGCTCGTAAAGCACCCTTTACTACTCGTATCACCAAAACTAGGGTTTCAGATCTTTGGAAGGTGAAAGTGATGCCATACGACGGAACTAATGATCCTAAGGCACACCTACAGGCTTTTCAGGTCGCGGTGGGTAGAGCCATATTCAGAGAAAAAAAGAGAGAGACTGGTGAATGCTGCCTTTTCGTAGGAACCTTCAAGGAGCAGAGCTAGAATGCTTTTTCCGTCTCAGGCGAAACTCTATCGGAAGCTTCCACCAGCTCGCCTCAGAATTCCTTAAACAATACTCGATGTTCATAGATCGAGAAACCTCAGATGTGGACCTTTGGATCCTGTCCCAGGGAGAGGACGAAACTCTCCACGACTTCATAAAACGGTTCAAAACCGTCATGGCTAGGGTCAGCGGGATAGGCGATAAATTCGCGATATACGCACCTCAAAAAACGCTGTGGTTCAAGTCGAAATTCAAGAAGTGGATAACTTTGGAAAAGCAACGTACGATCCAAGACGCGCTTCACAAGCCACGGATTACATTATCATCAAACAGGAGACGAGGGTTTTGTGCCAAAAATGGAAGCCAACAAAGAATGCGTCAAAGGATCCGGGGTCGGATCAGAAATTAAAAAAGAAAAACCCTCGCAACGACATAAACGCCTAACTATGCTATGCTATTAAATCTGAATCGGAGTAAGTACGGATGGCGGTAATACGTGGATCCAAAATCCAAGTTATAACAAAAACACCTTCTGCGATTTTCACCAAACACGCAGACACTCGACCATTAACTGCAAAATTCTCAGTGCAGGGTTGGCCGCAAAACTGCTCTCCAGAGAACTCTCAGGAGTCTCCAGCGTGAAGGATCTTATCCGTGACTCAGATCGCCCCCCGAAAAATGACAAGACTCCTCAAACGGAAAAACCTTCCCAAGGGGACCAACCGGGAGAAAAGTGCGGAAGAAGGCAGGAAGACAAGGGCAACAACAACAACCGTCGCAGGGTAAACACGATCATCGGCGGATCACAATTCTGCAGCGACACCGTCTCGGCCATCAAAGATTATCAGCACAAAGCCGAGACAAGCGTGAATTCGGTAATCTGGCCCATGATCAATGACAATCCGAAAGAAGTAATCACATTCGACGAAGAAGAGGCCAGGGGAATCGATAAGCCACACTGTGACCCACTCATAATCGATCTCGTGATAAGAGATATTGAGGTCGCCAGGGTTCTCATAGACAACGGAAGCACAGTCAACGTCATTTTTTTTTGTGACACTTTTAACGGGATGAACGTGACCTCAGCCGCTAACCGGTTTCTCTGGCGTAACATCAATGACCCTCAGATCTATCAAATTACCTGTGGCAGCAAAAGAAGTCACCAAGATCGTCGACCATCCAGCCATCTACAACGTCATCATGGGCACGCTTTGGCTAAACGCCATGAAAGTAGTCCCATCAATTTACCACTTTGGCATTAAATTCCAACTCACAACAGGATTGCCTTAATTTGGGGCTGCCAGAAGCAGTCGAGGCTGCTTCCTGGCCAAACACAAGCTAAGACAAATCACGAACACTGCAATTACAAATTCCTAATGCCTGAGGATAGCCCAGGAATTAGCCAAAAGTACTTCGGGCAAGGACGACCCTGAACCATCGATTCTAGCAATCGCCAGTGAACAACCAGTTCCAGTGCCCAACACGCCCATCCTATCAAAGAAGACGAGTCCAACAGAAGACGTCGACTCAGCAACTGATGCAGTCGACACAAACACAACGACCGAGGAAACAGACTTGCCCAAACAAACAGAACTACGAGATGGCTTGATCCTCGAAAGAGGTACGTAGGCAGCTCGTCAAAAGACGAGTTCAGCTATCCCCCTCTCTAAAAAGGGGGGGAGTGGGTACATATACGAACACTCGTATATTCCCACACTCAGAAATAAGATTTTTGATTTGAATTGTACCCGGGATTTTCAAAAATTTCTCGACAATAAAGACTTCTTTATAAAATCGTATATTGTATATCATCCCGCAAAGAAACACTATGTCGTACATCCTTACACGACCAAAATGACTATCGCGCCATCCAAGAAAAGGAAACTCGCGAAAAATTGCTCTACCTCAGAACATATCAACTCTACACCAACCTATTTCGGTCGAATCATCGATTCCAGATCAAAGCACGGAATCCTGGTTCCGTACGCTCAAAACATTACATACTCAAAGTGAGTTTTCAAAAAAAAAGGCGAGACGTCGTCTTAACTTTGGAGAATACACCCCTAATCCATTCGCAACTACAAAACACTCGGAAATTGGCCCCGCTGAGCACTCTAGCCGTCTTAAACAAACGCACCCAGGTCCGTCCTAAGGACAGATCCTCTCACACCCGACAAGGATAAACAGCGCGCTATAAAAGAAATCTGAAATTTTGGTCAGCACTTTTGGGAGAGTTAAAAATTATCCCTGAAGAGATGCTCGACTCCGACCAGACAAGTCGTATAAGCCGAGAAGATATCATGGACTTTAAATCGGAACGGAGTCAGATCAAAATCAGAAAAGGCAAACCGAAAAGCCGACCAGACATGTTTCGATCGGAGTCATCGAAAAGCCTCAAACCGAAAGTAAACCTAGGTCTTGCCCTAAACCCAGCACACTAGTCTCTAACGTCTCAAGATATGATATCAGAAAGATACAAGATCCTAAAAGCATGTCTCTTTGTCTGTATCTAAACATTCCCGCAACTTCAGAAACTCCTCGAACATCTCGCACGAACAACGAACAGGGTGATCCGCAAAAAAAGGAGGTTGAGATGACAACTCGAGTTTTCTTTCTACACTAGACAAATACCAAATATCTAAAACACCCATTTATCATAAACAAGCATTAGTCGAATAAAGATAGTAAAATACATGGATTCAAGGCCACACTCGGCCAGTCCAGCTACATACGGCCACATTTGGCATGTCCTAAAGAAAACAAGCCTGTGAAAGATGTTTTGAAGAGCGAAGACTCACATATTGTCTAAATATAACTGTCACCTTGCTTTATTGCAACCACATCCTATCAAGCCAATCATAGAGAAACTTTATATACCCTATCCTAGTATAGCAACCAAATCCATTCTACCAACAACTTAGCAAATACTAGTCTGACTCGCCCCTCTATTGATTTCATTTCTTTCATAAAATAAAAGTGCAGGCTTTACCTTGGGAGTATCGATCAAGGGACACATGGACTCTTACCTCTGCAAGTATCTGAACACACAGACAGCCTTCTCTGATTCCTTTCCTCTCTCTCTCTTCTCAAGTCAATGTCTCCCTTCTGTTAGAGGGTATCATTTTTTTATTGACTGAGATATTTGGATAGGCTTCCATGAATCCAGCCCTAATAGTTTTTGCCACCAGATCCTGTTCACTTCTTTTTGACTTTTTTTTTTCTCTTTCTGGGATCATATGAATCAAGCTTGAATGGTTGTAGCCACCAAATCCTGTTCCACTCCTTTTTTAATCTAAAGGGGAGAGAGAGGGGAATCAGAAGCACACAGACTTTTACCTTCCAGACTTGCAGAAGGAATCCGATCTAATGTATACCAAATCCCAAAGCAAGCAAATAATGTCAGGATTAATGTTGGAAATCAGCTTCGGTTCCTCGAAACTTTCTAAGCAAGTGTGATATATTGGCAGGATAATTCACTTTGGTATCTCTAGTAATCTCTGCAAATAACCTTCAATAATAAATCTAGATCATAGTCTCCTTCATGACTTATATTACACTGTCCCTAGTGTAATCTACCCCAGATTGGTTAGAAAAATCAAATCATAAGTAATTAGCGTAAGTATAAAACTCGATACCTCTCTCTTTAAGAGAACATCGATCGATGGTCGGATATCGGTATCGATCGAGGCTAGACCTGTAAGTTCTGATTTCTTATAAAACTCAAAATAAAACACAATATCAGTAATACCTCCCCCAGACTTAAACAACACTATCGTCAGTGTTATACTATCTGAGATTAGGGAAGAAATAAATCATAAGGACCAATTGTAACAAGGAAAAACTGATACACCTGCTCGATGATGGTGACCGCCGATTGACAAAGTTAAGTGCCTACTGATCGATGCGTTGCTTGCTCCGTCGATCGGCAGTGATCAAGTATCGGTCGATGCTCTATGCAGATTGTCTTTCTCATATATATTTTTTATATATATTTCAAACAAATAAATAAGAAAATTAGTAATAAATGAAGAATAAAAACAAATTAAAACTTGCCAAACAGTGGTTGCCTCCCACTCAGCGCTTTGTTAGACTCTTAAGCTCGACGTTGTGAATGCTCTGACTGGAAAGGAGGTTGATCAACACTTGGAAAACAAGTGGCTACATCTTCGTTGCTCTTCAAAAGCCATGTACTAATGAAGTTTCTGATTGCCTCATCTCCTCTGATTTTCTCATTCTTTATGATCTCCTTAGTAACCTCTAGTGAATGCATTTTTCTTTGTCGATTTTCAATATTGCGCTGGAGCAGTCTAGCAGCTGTAGTGTCTGACATTTCCTCTAGTTGCTGAGAAACATCTTCCTTCACCAGGCACTGAGAAAAAGCAATATCAGAGAACCTTTCTTCTAAGTAGTGTTCTGTTGTGAACTTCTGTCTGTGGAACTTAGTATCGATCGATGGCGTAAGGTTGCCGTCGATCGATGTCACTCCATCGGGTCTACTCACATGCTGTGTCTGAAAAGTATCCATGTCTTGCTTCATCTCATCCATGCGTGTAGTCAAATTCGTGAGGCATTTATCTATAGGATAGTAAACTTCATAAGGCCTCATATAGAAATCATCCTTTAGCATCTTCTGAGCTTGGTAGATCGCATGCACAATATCATCAATCTCTGCTCTGCTGTATGTCTCCTGCTTCTGCTCCGTGTTGTCGATCGATGGCTGTTGCGGTTGTCCAAAGATATTTCCTGATCGTTTAGCCATGAGAAGGGCATCTGCTACATCTTTCTTCGGTAGAGTTAGAATTCTCCCATAAAGACCTCGTGCACGTCCTTCTACATCTCTGAAAATTCCAAACTCATCGGGTCTAAGATAACCAGCTTCTGTTTCTTTTGGTCCAAGTGAAGGGTCCGGTTTACGTTTGATGTCGTTTGATGGCCAAGATAGGCCGATTGTTGATGCTGTATTGCCTACTCTTGCGTCCATTATCCAGCCAGGTTCATCCTCATCAAGATCTGAGTCATACTCTTCGTAGGCTTCACTGTATCCTTGGCATGCCCAATTGGTGTCGATCGATGGTATATGGTTACTGTCGCTCGATGCTCGATAATCATACCGGTGCCCAAAAAGGTTTCCAACTCCGTTGGCCATTGCAAGTATATCGGCGACATCCTCCTTCGTGACGTTTAGAATTCTGCCATCCATAGCTCTTGCGTGACCATCTGGATCTCTCATAATACCGAACTCATCTAGTTGTAGATAACCAGCTTCTCGGTCGTGTTCTTCTGCTGAATCATGTTCAGGTTCTGCTTCGTGTTCAGTATCGATCGATGGCATAAGGTTACCGTCGATCGATGGCGATTTCCCCGGTTCATGGGAAACATGAAAAACTCCAGCCTCTTCGATAGTAAGCCGTTGGTACGCGATCAGCTCTTCTTCTTTGTAGTTTTCATCGTCTTCGAGGTAAGATGGGTTGTAATCATAATCAGCATGGTGGTTGTGGATTGGTTATGGGGTATGGGTGTCGATCGATGTTGAAGGGTGGGTATCAATCGATTGTTGATATGCAGGAATGTCGATCAATTCTAGGGGTTGGGTGTCGATCGATGCTCCATCTACCGATTCCTCATTTCACTCGTAATCGCAGAAACATGTGGCCA
Source organism: Moricandia moricandioides (assembly GCA_905132885.1). Classification (NCBI taxonomy): domain Eukaryota; kingdom Viridiplantae; phylum Streptophyta; class Magnoliopsida; order Brassicales; family Brassicaceae; genus Moricandia; species Moricandia moricandioides. Next base: position 71,194 of record CAJHQQ010001100.1, read on the forward strand.
CAAGCTCTGCATCATTACAAAATTCGATCAGGGTAGCCTTGTTCTTATTTTTAACAGGTTCATGAAAGGTATTTTTATTAATTAGATATAGATACAACCTGTTTAACTGCATGTTGCATATGGCTCCCACAGTAGCCATGAATGTTCTCCCAAGTAGTAGCGAAGAGTTCCAATCTATCCTGATGTCCATCACATGAAAGTCTACTGGGACTAGGGTCTTGTTAATCTGCACTGGAACATCTTTTACCATCCCTCATGAGTTCACTCTTGAGCAGTCTACAAATGTAAACAAATCATTGGAGGGTTCCACTCTTAGGTTCAGCTCCTCTGCCATAGACTTTGGCATAATGCTCACTGAAGATCCAGTGTCGCAGAGGGCGTTAGGGTATTTGTTTCCTTCGATGAAGCATGGAATCACAAACTTCCCAGGATCACTTTTCTTTTTCAAACAGGTTCTCTGTTTCATCTTCTCTATGAGGTGATTGAACATGGTTTCTATATCATCGTCTGTTTCCCTTGTTTCCCTGAAAAACATCCACAATCTGTGAGTATAATAAGCTTCATCAATAGATATATCTAAAGGAATTTTAAAAACTCTTTTAGCAAAGCCATCCATCTCCTTTTCATTGGCTTCTCTGCGTAGATGTTTTGGGATCTTTTGGCTCCTCCTTGAGTGTCCCTCTTCTTCTCTATCAAGATCTGTAGATTTAGACGTGTCTGTATTTTGTTCTGAAATTTTTGTTGTTGGACGCAAAATCAGACTTGCGTTGAGGTTGGGTAATCAGAATGGGTTTCCATGCTGCCGATCGATGACAGTTATGGAGTGTCGATCGATTCCTTCTTCTCTATGTTGATCGAGATCGTGAGCATGGTGTCGATCGATGTTAGTTGTTTCGCATGAGGCTATCGATTCTGTAGGTTTTACCGTCGGTCGATGCTCGTTGTCTTCCGTCAATCAATGCGGATGGGAATTGCCAAGTGATATAGAGTTTTTCACACGAAAGTTTTTGTCTTGGGGTTTCACTTCCTGCCATAAATCCTCATCAATTAATGCATTGATGTGGTGCCTTTGCCCAGTCTCTTCTTCTTCTTTGACCATAATTTCGTATTTCGTAAGGGTTTCACTCTTATGTGTCATCTGATTTTCCAACTTTTCCACACGGATGCTGATATCTTCGATTTTTGTGTTTAGGTGTACGTACATGAAATCTAACTTGTCATTGAAATCCACAATTATTTTCTGCTATTCCCTCGGTATCTTTTCAAACATAAATTCAATCCATGGTCTCCTGGTTGGTTTTGAAATTTCTGTACTTCTGGTAACTTGGGCATTAGCTTCTGCTTCTGTATCAGGGATGCTGTCGTCAATTGATGCAGATGAGGTGCTGTCGATCGATGCTATATGATCGATATCGGTCGATGCTAGAGATCTGGTATCGGTCGATGGTTGAGTTCTGATGCCGGTTGATGTTGTCCGTAAAGATGTATCAGTCGATGCTGAAGGTATGCCATCTATCGATGCGTGTTGTCTTTCTTTGCGGATCCAGTATTCGAGTTGCTGTGGGCCAGAGAACAGTAAGTCTTGTCCGTTGTTGCTCCTGGTACTCTTTTCCATGCACCTGAGAAAAAAAGAGAAAAAGAAAAATCAGTAACCTTGAAATTAATAAACCTAGACTAAGTCCTAGAAAATAAATCTAATGGCGATCAATGTTCCCCGGCAACGGCGCCAAATTTGACTAAGGTGTGTTTTTATGTTCTAATAGGGTATACATATCCTAAACAAACAACTGTCAAATTAACCCTTAATCCTAACACACAAAAAAATAATACTCTTGTCAAGAGAGATCATGTGTAGTACTTAGGGATCGAATCCACATGGAACAATGGCACACAATAAATTTCTTATTTCTAATGGCTAAGCTAGATAACTATATATATATTGGTAGCAAGTAATCATGTCAAGGAAATATTCCTTATTAGAATGTTTAGATGGAATATGGAAATATGCTAGTAATGTAAATATAGAAATATGCTAGTAATGTAAATATGAAAATATGCTAGTAATGTAAATATGGAAATATGCTAGTAATGTAAATATAGAAATATGCTAGATCTAGGGTTTCAGGCAAGTGGATTATAGTAGATACAAGTTAAAGGTATTTAATCATGGAACTCAAAATCTAATGTAAAAGATACCAGCTCTTGCATGTGCGCCTAATCTATTGACTAAGTCCAATGTCTCAGCTCTCGCTTGTTGACACGGAAAGACTGTCGATTGATGGCAATGATCCTGCGTCGATCAATGGCAATGATCCTGCATCGATCGATGGTTTCTTGAGTCAAGCGTTATGACGTAGTTCGAGAATTTCACTAGATTGACTAAATCAACTCTCGTTTGTTTCTAGCAACAAATCTCAACAAAATAGATTCTGGCAGTAACCATGCTCTCGCTTGCGCCTAACTATCCTATTATCAGGGTTCTAGTTAGTTATTCTAGAACACAAGCAATAAACACAATTCTATTAGTAGATTTAATAATGACATTAACAATTTTATTGTTTGGCTAATCCATCAGTACCATTGATATAGCTTAAACCTAGTTGATAACTACTCAGACATAATTAATGTAAGAATAATAATCTAAATAAAATGCAAAGATAAAATATTGGATTTTGAAAGCACACGTAGAGCACTTAGCCCCCTTAACAGTAGCACTCTGGTTTTTTCTGGTGCAATACATAAAGTATAAATATAAAACCCTAAAGTCTAGGTCAAAACTCGTCCAAGGGTAATCTTGTAATCTTGTATTCTTGTGTCATGTCTCTAACTTGGGCTTGAAATTTGGCTGTCTGTGAACTGGACATCGATCGATGGTAGATGTGCAAGATCGATTGATCTTTGTCATGTAACATCGGTCGACGCCTATGTTGTACCGTCGAACGATGGAAATCTCTTACTTCGATTCTCTTCAATGATCAGTTACAGATTATTCCTCTCCAAATGCTCCAAAAGCTCGAAGTATCTCCATATATCTCCAAAGCGTACCTAGACCTGTAAAGACCTCAAAACATAGCCTACATAGAGTTTATAACATGGTCTAAAATTGGTAATAAATAGGCTATATCATAAGTGCTGAAGATTTTCTATCACTTGCTCACTTTTCCCAAAGAGATTTTATCCAAGGTAGAATTACTCTCTTCCTTTCTTCTCTCATTGTTTTTTTAAAAAAAAATTCACTCCTAGGACAATGCCTTCCAAAAGCAGAGGTTCCAAGAGAGCCGAGCATAGTCACATTAATCGCGATGATGATCATGATGATGAAGAGGTCATTCCGAAACCTGAGTTTATTCCGCACTCAGTTTACCCTGCCGAGGCCTATTGGGTTGCTCTGGCTCCTCCTCCCCCCCCCCCCCGAGGAGCATCCCTACCAGTCCTCCCTGCAGATGGGACCAAAAACTACCAAGCAAGAGTTCGTACCCTTTCCTTGAAATTATTCAAGAATTTGGTTGTGTACCAGAAACGTGGAGTTCCGGATTCCACGACAGGGCGAAAGGGCCGACGATCCCCCAGCGGGTTATTTCACTTGTTACGAGGTGCACTGTAACCCCGCTCCCGGAGTAATTTTAAATTCGAAGGAAATAAATCGCGAGAGGTTTAGTTGTACAAGGAGCGTATTTTTCTAAGTGTGGAAACACTTGTATTCATGAGGGTTGGGAGAATGAGCCACATTTTTGACTAAGTGTCGGATGTTTGGTAAACACATAGAGTGATCAGGGTTTAAGCAAGGGAATTACAGACTGCCAGTTTAACTATAGAAAGTTTGGTTATCGGAGAATGCGGGTTCTAAGTAAGGCAAGTTCAATCAGGTGCAACTAACGAGATTATACGAAAGGAAGGTCAGGTCTACGGAAGTCATATAAGGCAGTAAGCGTAAATATAGTTGTAGCCATTGATGATAAGTTTGACCAAGCTTGGTGAGCAAGTCCTGAAATAAGTATAAAAGGAGACCTCAAGCCTTCATTTCTCACTCAACTCATAAACAAGAATTAGAGAGAAGCCAGAGCATGAACGAAGTTCTAGAGAGAAGATTTCGAGAAGAAGGATCGAACAAGAAGGAGCCAAGGAATTCTTCGCCAGGAAACGCATGATGGTTCAGAGTCTTTGATCTTTTAAGATCAACCGAGGTGAAGGCATGATTCATGGAAACTTAATAGTAGTATTTTTATCATAGTTGGATTGTTAGGATGAAGATTATGTGTTAGAGGAATTGTTTATGGAAAGTTCGTTCTTTGTTCTTCGAGATAGTTCTCAAGGATCGAAGAACGTTCATACATTCATAGGATATTTGCATGATAGATTGCGTGAGATGATGTTATATTTAATTGAGAAGTTTATGTGAAATACTTAGATTTAATCCGACAAGAATTTGAATGTTATGTTGAAAATGTTATAGAAACAGATTAAGAATTGAAGTAATTTAAGGAAAGTACGGGATTAGAAGAGCCTGATTAAGTTAAGGAATAAATATATGTTTTGGCTTCGGGCCGTAAGATGTTATGATCATGTTTTCGCTTCCGGCCGTGTATGTTGGCTTTGGCCGTTATGGACCTTTGGGTCGTAGGTTGGCTTCGGCCGCTATGGACCTTCGGGTCGCAGGTTGGCTTCGACCGCAGGTTGGCTTCGGCCGTACGTTGGCCGCTATGACATTCGGGTCGCAGGTTGGCTATGGCCGTAATGGACCGACGAGTCGTAAGTTTGGCTTCGGCCGTAGGTTTTCCTTCGGCTGCAGGTTTGGCTTCGGCCGCAGGTTTTGCTATGGCCACAGGTTTGGCTACAGCCGCAGGTTCGGCTATGGCCTCAGGTTGATGGACCTTTAGGTTGGAATGTTAGAAAATGCTAAAGTAAATGAATGATAGAACCGGATGTTAGGTTGTTAGTTTTTGAATGCATGAAAAAGAATAAGTAATAGGAAAAAAATTGGCTAAGTAAGAAATGATAGAAACGAATTGCTAGGTTGATAGATTGGAATTGATAGGTTGTTAGAATTGAATATGGAATTTGATTGCTTGATTATTGAGTTGCATGTGGGCGGTTTTGAGCGTCCTCACTGAGTAATTTTACTCATGCCTCCTTTTGCGGATGCAGGTAAGGTTGATTGTGTGGATCGGAACGCAAGGCTATAAAGACAATTGAGAAAGGGTATTTTGAACTTGGGTAATGTTTGGGAAGTTTTATAATGATCTTTACTTAAAATTTTCAACGTGTTTTTCAAATATTTTCGGGTTGGGGTGTTTCAATTTGGTATCAGAGCGGGGTAGGCCAGTCAGTTCTGTTCTGGCTGGCCGCTTTTCGAAAATTTGATTTGTGGGTACGGGTGGAAAGAAACCGATGGTCTAAGTCTCGTGCGAAGGATGTGTGGTATGATGTTTCTAGGGTATATCTTAGTATGTGTTTATGATTGGATTTCTTAGCAAATGGCTAAGAGAACTTGTGTTCGATAGTTGCAGGAAGTTAGTGAAAACTAACTTATGTCTTGTTAAAGATGAAAAAATGTCGTCGATCGGTTTTTCATAAAGTAGGCAATGAGGGTATCGGGTTTGTTCGGTCAGCAGGAGTAAATATTCTTAAAGTCGTGTGCAATGGATCAAGATAGGTCAGCTTTAGTGAAGGAGTGGATACGATGGTAGGAAGTACGAAGCAATAGGCGATATGGATTGTTGGTTGAGTAACTGGAAAGCTAGGATTGTAAGAGTTGCTAAGTTAATTCCTAAGAATGATGGAAGTTAATGTCTCATGGAATTATGAAGTGTTGGATGTTCATGGGTGGTGTAGCACACTTGCTGGAAGCTTAATGGGTCGATGAAAGTGCAACAAGAACGCGTGTGTGGTTAGTAGAACGTGGTACTAGGGGTTCACAAGGTGGACGTAAGGATGGAGTTAATCCTCTTGTTAGTGGTGTGTTGGTGAATGCCAAACTTTGTTCGACTTCGGGTGTCGCATTCTTTGTGTGGCAGGAAATCTCCCAACATTGGTCACATAAGAATGAGTTCGAGGACGGGATCAGATTTGGTCGTGCAGCATAAATGGTGATTTTCAAGTCGCATGTCATTTATCAAGATGTTTCAATGCTGGTGGAAAGCGTGGACATGTTAGGTAAATGGTGCATAGGAATCCTTAGAATGGACTTATTGCGCATTACCGATTGCAAAAGATGGCAAGTTAGATTGAAGGGGAAAAAGAAAAGCTGATATTTCAAGGAATGAGGAAATGGTTTGAGATTTCAGTAGCACCAGAAATAAAAACGAAATAGATGGTGAAGAACGAGCGCAAAGTAATATGAGGACCATCGCGGATTCGAGAGATGAGCAAGGAGATGTGTTGATCAAAACTTCAATGCGGTAGAGTGACTACGAAAGCAAAATGTTTTTATGGAAGTTAAGCAAGTGCAATTTTAGAACATGAGCATTGGGTTCTTAGGCTACTTGGCGCCCAAAGGAAGAGTGGTGCGAATCGAAGAAAGGTCACGACCACTGCAATTGTCCGTGGACAAAGGATCCAATAAAGATCAGAAACTCCGTCGGATTAGTGGGTAAGAATTGACAACTTGTAAAAGGTGTTGCAAGTGGTTGATTTATTGAATGGGTTGACGGAAAAAGATGTTGAGTATGGTGAGCGAGACAATGCAAGGGAAGTTATGTGGTTCTAAAAGTGCGGCGGATGGGTATGGCAGTGATAGTACCATCCATGTAAGAATGCTTACGCATTGACTCATCAAAGATTGAATTTGGTGTTTCAAGTTTTAAAAGAATTTGATAGCACCTATCTGTTTTGATGGTTGAGGAAGTAGGAGGGTTGAATGAGCTGTTGAGAATGTTGCGAGTAAATGCCGTGACATATGAGATGAGTGCACGGAGTGGGGAAGTATTTATCAAGTTTACTTACTGGCTCTGATCAGAGTAGCGCATGGAAGCGTGGTGAAGTACAAGAAGTCAAGGATAAGAACGCAATGTCAGCCGAAGATGAACCAAGACAAAGAAGATGAATGGAGATAGTCATGGATTATGATTTTGAGATAGCCACCACTCGAAGAAGGTTAATCTAGTGACAGATGCGATTAGTCGCATGAAGGCAAGTGTTTTGGTAGAGAAAGAAGCCGAACAACTGATTGTAACGGTTGAAATGCTGCGAGTTAAAGCAATATTATTTGAACCAGTTGCTATGGGTGGACGAAAGTCTGATATAACAACTGATGAAACCAGATCATTAGACACGAAGTGGGTTGCTGCAAGTTACCAATGTTCGAGTGGAAGGGGACTCTCATCACAATGCATTTTTGTGAATGGACTATCAGTGAATAAAAAATCTTCAAGGATCACAATGGATTATAGTGGTCTACTTAAGGAAATATGCACATTTCAGTTCAAGAGAGGATGTGGTCGATAATTGTGCTTAGTTGTGAAAGAATAGGATGGTGAGACTTCATTAAGTTTTGTTAGCACAATTTAAGACCTTCTGACACATGTACTTAAAGGAGAGAATATGGATTCTGGACAAAAACCATCGATCGACGAAGCTCGTCTGGAATCGATCAATGTTAGTCCACTGCTCTCGGGCGACACCCTTCCATTTCCATCGATCAATATCGATCAGCCGGAAGCAGGTAAGTACGCCTTTACTGATTATTATAATAAGAAATTAGTCTTGATAGAACCAATGAATAGTAAAAGCAACGAAGCAAACCAACTAATTAATTATGAGGGAACTGCAATCCCAATCAAATTACTAAATCTCCAAAGAATGAGGTAAAACATGAATTGACAATGCTCGAATACATAAACCCCATCAGAACCTATTCCAATAGGTCCGCGATTCGATTACCCGATAACCATGTTGGAAGCTCTGAGCTTGATATCGACTTCCTAATTATGGCGCGCAAAAATCAATTCAATGGTTTTCCCACTGAACACCCCAACTATCACATCGAGATGCTAGAAGACATGGTGAACAACGATTTTAATTGCTGCAAAAATTTTCCTTTCTCTCTAGAAGGTGACGCCAGGAGGTGGCTGAACCAGCTACCACCAGGATCCCTGACTTGTTGGGAAGATATTAGAAGCGCCTTCATTAACCACTTCTTTGACGAGGAGAGATACTAGGAAGCATGAAGAGAAATATCCACTTTCGTTCAAGGTAGCCGCGAATCTTTTAAAAAATCCTGGAAAAGGTTCAAGAGATACCAACTTTCGTGCCCGCACCGTGGATTCTTAGAGCCCTAACTCATCAACACTTTCTATAGAGGATAAACCTAGACTACCATCCTTGATACAGCCAGCGAGGTGAAATTCGGTACCCGAAGCCCTGAAAGCGCTAAAAGACTGATTGAAAACATAGCTTTAGGTAGAGCTTTCGAAAAGAGAGACACCGAAAGGAAGGAACCACCATTGTTCACAGAGGAGAAACACTAGATCCGAGGTAGAAAAACTCTGGCATCAGTTGCGGCCCTTCTGCACAGAGATAACTTATCTCAAAATTATGGGGAGGACAATGCTGCCCCTTCAAAATTTGAAAAATGAACTGAGATCTCTGATGTTATGAACCTGAACGATCAACGATTTAAGGAAAGTGCTGGCAACTTCGGAAGTGACTACAACACCACTGTGAACAGATACGGCAGAAGTTCAAAGTCAAAAATGAAACAAGTCTTCACCGGAAACTGTAGAATAGCTGCCGACCTTAGTGATAACTTAGACCTGATATACTCAGAGATGACAAAAAATTTGACACTCTGAGCGAACACATTAAGAGAATCGACAACCAAAGTGGCAAGAAGTGCTATGTCTACCAGGAGACAAGACAAATTCTTAATTTGTAAAACAGATGCTAACCCAAGGAGCCATTGCAGTGTTGTAGCTTTATGAAGCGGTCGACAACTCACCCCTGGCGTTAAAGAAAGCATCACCATAGATGAATACGATAAAATCGCGAAGGATGAAAAAAAATCGCATCCCATCCCGCTCGAAATTTACGAGAACGATCCCAAAATCCTTTCTGAAACTGAAGCATTATGCCAAAATGACGACCTTCATGAATCAATTATCAAACCTAAGGGAAAAAACATAGACGTGAGAGACATTGATCGACACCCCGTACTAGACATAGATCGACACCCTTTACCAAAAATTGATCGACGCCCTAAAGAAAGAATCAATCGACGCTCTGACCCAGAAACAACCAAAACGGTTAAAAAAGGATCTACCAAGCGAAAGCCCCCTTTCCTTCAAAAAATGCTAAGCAGAAGAAGAAGCAGCTAGAAAACGCAACAAGAAAGAAAACATTTGACAAAGTAAACATTGAGATGCCACTAAGCGATGCCATTCACATCTCAACTTCTATTAAGCAATACGTGAAAGATGCAGAATCACGAGGATTCCATGAATTGGAACACTGCGTGATGATGGTGTCTAAAGAAATGAGCGAAATTATACAAGGAAAAACTCCAATTAAACTCCCTGATCCCGGTAGTTTCGTTTTGGACTGCACTATTAGCAATGAGAGATTTCAAAGATCCCTCTGCGAGTTAGGCTCTAGTGTCAACCTAATGCCTTATTCCGTTGCAGTCGTTCTCGGGTTAACATATTTTCAATCTACCAGGGTCACACTCGTTTTAGCTGATAGATCCACTAGAATTCCGGAAGGTGTACTTGAGGAAGTACCCGTACGTATTCATAACTGTGAAATACCTGCAGATTTCATAGTGCTTAAATACGAGCGAGAACCTCGAAATCCGATTATCTTAGGAAGACCTTTCTTTGCCACTGCCGGGGCAATCATTGATGTCAGAAAAGGACGTATATGCCTCAACATAAGGAACATACCAATGGTCTTTGACATGGAAAATATAATAAAAAAACCTTTGATCGACGGCCAAAACCTACCATATCGATTACCTTTCCGACCTAGCAGAAAAATCATTCACAGACATGTGCTCGAACGAACCTCTCGAGAAAGCAAGCACATCTTCTGAAGGGGACATCTCTGCGTTAGAAGATCGCACTAGAGAGTATACAAGGTTAATGGATGCCACAAAAGAAATTTTTAATACTGATGAACTTGATCCATCAACCCCCATCGCTCGACACCCCAATATCACCATCGATCGAAAACGTACTTTGACCGACAACTGCAGCAAGGAAAAAGCACCCAAAATCAAGCTCAAACCACTTCCATCTGGTCTTAAATATGCTTTCTTTTACGAAAACTCATATCCTATCATCATAAATGAAAACTTGAGTATCGAAGAAAAAGCACTATCGCTGAATAAACTTCAAAAGCACCGCAAGTCTCTCGGTTATTCGTTATATGACATCCCGGGAATTTCCCCCGCTTTATGCATGCGTAGGATACACCTTTATGATGAATAAAATCTTCCATTGAGCATCAGAGAAGACTGAATCCTAATATGAAGGAACTAGTTAAGAAAGAAATCATGAAAGTTCTAGGAGCATGCGTCATTTATCCGATCTCAGACAGCAACTGGGTCAGCATGTTTCATGTTGTCCCAAAGAAAGGAGGAATTACCGTGGTAAGGAATGCCAAAGATGAATTGATCCCTACTAGAACTGTCACTGGAAACAAAGTGTGTATCGATTACAGAAAACTAAACGCTGCCACACGAAAGGATCATTTCCCTTTACCTTTATCGATCAGATGTTAGAAAGGCTTGCAAGCCACGAATACTATTGTTTACTCGATGGGTATTCCGGATTCTTCCTCATCCCCATATATCCGGATGACCAAGAGAAGACCACATTCACGTGTCCCTATTGAACATTCGCGTATTGCAGGATGCCATTCGGACTCTGTAACGCCCCCTGCGACTTTTCAGCGATGCATGATGTCAATATTCACCGATATGATCGAGGAATTTATGGAGGTTTTCATAGATGAATTCTCGGTTTATGGTCCAGATTTCAAAGCATGTCTCAATAACCTGTGTAAGGTATTAGCTAGATGCAAAGAGCAAAATCTTGTTTTGAACTGGGAAAAATACCATTTCATGGTTAACAGCGGAATTTTCTTGAGACACAAGGTCTCAGCAGCCTGAATTGAGGTGGACAAGGCAAAGATTGACGTAATGACAAAACTGCCACCACCCACTGGTGTCAAAGACGTGAGAAGCTTCCTAGGACATGTTGGATTCTATAGGCGATTCATAAAAGAATTTAGCAAAATTGCTAAACCCTTACTTCACTTCTGTGCAAAGAGGTGAAATTCTATTTTGTGCCAGAATGTCTCGAAGCTTTTAAAAAATTCAAATCGGTGCTCGTATCCCCCCTATTATCCAAGCACCAGACTGGGATCTACCATTCGAAATTATGTGCGAGCCAGAGATTTCGCTGTAGGCGCAGTACTTGGACAAAAGAAAGATAAAAAATTGCACACTATATACTACGCCAACAAAACTCTAGACGATGTGTAACGTAACTACGCAACAACAGAAAAGGAGATATTGGCTGTGGTATTTGCCTTCGAGAAATACTGATCCTATCTAGTCGGTTCAAAGGTAGTAGTTCACACCGACGATGCAGCATTGAAATACTTAATGAACAAAAAGGACGCTAAAGCGAGGCTTTTACGGTGGATTCTCCTTCTCCAAGAATTCGACATAGAAGTCCAAGATAAGAAGGGAGTAGAAAATGGAGTAGTTCACTTATCACGAATAAGAGTAGACGAAGACATCCCTATAGATAATTTCTTACCCACAAAAATGTCTACTTAGCAGAATTGACTTTCGTTGGTAGCGTCAGTTTGGCACATGAAGCGGAATCGATCGACGAGACACTAATACCTTCAAACGATTATAGCCATAAAGCATCGATCCATTTTTTCTAGACCCCATCGATCGACGATGCATTTGAAAAGGACGATGAAATAATCATTCCAATAAATACCAACATCAGTTGTAATCTTTTGACTCCAAATGATGATTCTCCCGGAGATAGAAGTTTGAGTCGGGGGGTGTGTTCACTAAACACCACCAATAGACCTTGGTATGCAGATATAGTAAACTATCTTGCGGCTGAAGTAGAACCCGAACTCTTCAAAGGATACCATAAAAAGAAAATTTTGAGAGAACAGAGATATCACTGGGATGAACCTTATCTTTACAAACACTGTTCTGACAGAATATATAGACGATGTGTTGCCGAAAGAGAAACTCCAGATATTTTATATCATTGTCACGGATCCGATTACGCCGGACATTTTCCTAGTTCAAAGACAGTGTCAAAAATCCTACAAGCGGGCTTTTGGTGGCCGACTATGTTTCGAGATGCTCAAGCCTACGTAGAGAAATGCGATCCCTGCCCAAGAAGAGGCAAAATCAGCAAGAGAAACGATATGGAACAAAATTTTATACTTGAAGTTGAAGTGTTTGATTGCTGGGGCATCGATTTCATGGGCCCTTTCCCTTCTTCGCATGGAAATAAATACATACTGGTCGCTGTAGACTATGTATCTAAATGGGTAGTAGCAATATAAACCCCAAAAAATGATGCTGTCGTTAAACTCTTCAAGAGTATCATTTTCCCCAGATTTGGAGTTCCGCGAATCGTAATAAGCGATGGAGGTACCCATTTGATTAACAAAGTGTTCGAAAAACTGCTCAAGAAACATGAAGTTCACCATCGAGTAGCTACACCCTATCACCCTCAGACCAGCTGACAAGTGGAAGTATCCAAACGTCATATCAAAGAAATCCTAGAAAAGACGGTAGGATCAACCCGTAAAGATTGTTCTTTGAAGTTAGATGATGCACTTTGGGCATACCGAACAACATTCAAAACACCATTAGGAGCTACTCCATTCCATTTAATCTATGGAAATTCCTGCCATCTCCCTGTAAAGCTGGCGCATAAAGCCGAATGGGCCATAAAAAGATAAACTTTGATGCTAAATCCGCAGCAAAAAAGAGATTAATTCAGCTAAAATGAACTCAACAAAATCAGATATCGCGCCTACGAGAACTCAAATTTGTACAAAGAGAGAAAGAAAGCCTATCACGACAAAAAAAAATTGTTTCACGACATTTCGAACCGAACGATCAAGTACTCCTGTTCAACTCTTGGTTAACTCTATTTCCTGGAAAATTACGTTCTTGTTGGTCCGGACGCTTCACCATCAAAGAAGTTACGCCTTACGGTACAATTGTCCTATTTAATCCTAAAGTAGAAGATTTCATAGTGAATGGGCAGCGAGTGAAACATTATTGGGCTAGAGCTGAAATTTCGCATACTCAGACCACACATCTAGAGGTGCCTAACCCCAAATGATAAGCCCATTTTTTTGTCAAGCTATCGACTTTAAACAAGCACTGAGTGGGAGCCAACCCACTAATTTAATAATAAATAACACTATATATATATATGTAAATATTAATACAAACAATAATAAAAACTTAAAACAAAAAAAGAACATACATAATAGCAATAATTAATTAATTAATAACAAATATATAATAATTACCTATTATTTATGCAATTACAAATTACTTAAGTGAATGTGGAGTCGCCGACAAGAGCATCGATTGACGCCCCTATAGGACCATCGATCAACGCCCATATAGGACCATCGATCAAAGGTCGTGCGTCGAGTAGGTTAACTAGACATGTCCCCGATTCTTAAAAAACTTTTCTCCAAAACGGCCAAAAACACACGAATTCTATCCTTTCTACCTGTTTATCTCTTTAAATCACTCAATCATCAAGGTGTGTTCTCGAAATCTCTTAGTTTAGGAAAATTTTAGGGTTTTGAAGAAAAACCAAATCTTTTGTGGTTTAACTCAGAATTTAGGATGATTTAAGGTGATGGAGTACAAGATTAGGAGTTATCTACTATGTTTGAACATGATTTGCACGATTTGAGTTCATTATTCACGATTTCGTGAACCCTGATCCGCGATGCAACATCGATCGATGCCAACGAGTCACCGTCGATTGATGGTCATGAGGTTCTGTCGATCGATGACCATGCGGTACCATCGATCGACGGTTGTTCTTTTAATCTCAACATCAATTCTTATTTGTGCGTTGTTTGATTAAATGAAGATGGATGAGAGGAGAACAAAAGCGCGATACGAGGTCGGTAGCTCCAGTGCTCCACCACTGGGTCCTCCATGCCGAGACCATTGGCCCAAAGAATAGGAGGCATCAAGGTCGGTAGCTACTTGTGACATTCGAAGACTATCCCAACCCTCAAAAAGTAGTGGAATCAAGGGACTGCACACATAGTCCCCTGAGCGAGGAGTGGGATGACTTCGACAGCCTCTATTACAACACTTGGTAGAGCGTTTCCATCGAGCCCACCAAGTTCGCCGATAAGTGAACACTGAAGAATTCGGGGCTCTACACTGATTTTAGACAGATGATTCAGGAGCTTGGATTGGGCCCCATGGCTACTAAGCCATATCCTATGTACCCCGACCTGGTCCGACAGTGCATATCCACGGCTCAGGTGCTCTACAAGAGCCCCAGGGTGAAGCTGGCGCATGAGGCCACCATGACCTTTCTCATAAGAGGCATCTGGTACAGGATCCCTATCCCGCAGCTGTGCGAGATCTATGGCTTCGACATTTTTACCAGTGCCTGTTCAGTCGCTGCATTCCCTGGCCTACCTCCCTTCTGGGGCCTCACCGGGAAAGGCCACTTCGACTCCGGCTCAGCTACTCAGACAGACGTCCGTCACCCGACTCTGCGCTACTTCCTGAAGTTCCTTGCCAACATCATGTTGTACAAGATGGAACCCAACAAGGTCAGGGTTCATGAGCTTACATTGCTGTACTATTCCGTCAGGGAATTAGTTGGCTCGACGACGAGGTCTTTCCTCCACCTATGAGCGATCAGCAGGTAAACTTGGGGGCTATATTTGCTAAGCACCTGGTGACCCTGAAGGACAAACCCTTCAAGGGTTCTGGCACGAAGAGGTAGACGATAGGGATCCTCTTGACACCCATCTTCAGCTTTCTTGGCATTAGCTTCGAGGGGGATTTGGTGGAGAGAGAGCTGCGCTTCATGGATGAGGGTCACCTGACGAGGACCCAATGGCTGAAGGAGGGACGCTTTTGGTCCTTTGTGGATGACGAGGGACCTCAGATGATAGCGCTTCCAGTGCGCGAGGTGAAAGACTTCTCTGACGATCTACAGCGCCTCGCATTCCACCTAGCTGAGCGTTACCTCCACACGGAACCCCTCAGAGTACGACGCAGAGGAGGCCTCCGACCATCACACCCGGTCACAGAAGCCGCAGCGGACGAGCTGGCACAGCCACCTCCACCTCTCCAAGACTTCCCTCAGATTCCAGAGATCCCCATACATGACCATGGTGCTTTCTAGCGAGTCGTGGTCGACGCGCTTCGAGCGATATGGGCCAGGGTAGAGACGATGTCACAGTGCCAGTGCTTCAGCCGTCCAAGGACTAGAGCCAGATCGCCACCAGCAGCACCACAGCAGCAGCAGCATGACCTGGATACATCCGACGAGGAGTAGTCTCTTCGATGCTCCTTCGTCTTTTATTTCATTTCCCTTTCAGACTTAATACTCATATTTATTTTTCTTGTTGCATGTGGAGTTAAACTATCTATTTATTTATGTTAGGATGTTTTCACCGTGTGTTTGAGTGTCTAACATAGCTAACCCAAAAAGAGATGATCAGAATGGAGAGTCGACACACACGATTCAACCTGCGCGCCTAGCATCGATCGACGCCTCCTTGTCACTGTCCATCGATGACGATTTAATAGAGAGTTACGAGTTTTAACTTTATTTATATTACTACTCACTTCAGTAGTTCTTCTATTTTTGAAGGTTTCCCCGATAGTTCAAATAAACCATCGGTCGATACCATATGTTCACCATCGATCGACGATAATGGTTTACCATCGGTCGACGCTCACATACTGCAATCGATCGATACTCCTAACAGAGTTGGTATATTCGACTATCTCTAGCACTATTTCCTTATGATTTAATTTCCCCTAAACAATCCGAGGCGGATTACACTAGGGAAAGTGTAATTTAAGTCTAGGGAAGGTTCGCTTTAACACCATTCTTAGAAGGTTGTATGCAGAGATTACTAGAGATACCAAAGTAGATCATCCTGCCACTATATCACACTTGCTTAGAAAGTTTGAAGGAACCAAAGCTGATTTCCAACACTAGTCATGACATTATTTGCTTACATAGGGATTTGGTATACATTAGATCGGATTCCTTCTGCAAGTATGAAAGGTAAAAGTATGTGTGCTTCTGATTCCCCTCTCTCTCCTCTTCAGATTAAAAAAGGAGTCGAATAGGATTTGGTGGCTACAACCATTAAAGCTTGATTCATATGATCCTAGAAAGAGATAAAGGTCAAAAAGAAGTGAACATGATCTGGTGGCAAAAACCATTAAGGTTTGATTCATGGAAGCCTATTCAAATATCTCATTCAATTAAAAAATAAAATAATACCCTCAAAGGAAGGGAGACATTGATTGAGAAGAAGTGAGAAGAGAGAGAGGAAAGGAATCAGAGAAGACTACATGTGTGTTCAGATACTTGCAGAGGTAAGAGTCCATATATCTTTTGGTCGATACTCCCAAGGTAAAGCCTGCACATTTATTTTATGCAAATAAATAAAATCAGTAGAGGGGTGAGTCAGACTAGTATTCGCTAAGTTGTTGGTTGAATGGATTTGGTTGCTATACTAGGATAGGGTATATAAAGTTTGTTTGTGATTGATTTGATAGGATGCTGCTGCAATAAAGTAAGGTGACAGTTATATTTAGACATTATGTGAGTCTCCGCTTTTCAAAACCTCTCACACAAGCTTTGTTTGCTTGAGGACAAACAAAAGGTTAAGTCTGGGGGAGTTGATATACCATGGATTTTACCTATTTTACCTATGATATATAGAGTGCATTTAGATTCTTTTATATGCATTTTGTAGTGTTTTAGAGTATTTACAGGTCTAGGTACTCATTGGAAGCAATTTGAGCTTTTGGACTATTTTGGAGCATTCATGATTGTTCAGCAGAAACTCCACGTCGGATCTAGATTTATGAATAGACCATCGATCGACATCACACATTGTGCGTCGGTCGACGTCACACACTGTGCATCGATCGACGGTCAAGTCGCCAGCAAGATTGGTGAAGGCTTGAGAAATTACAAGTTTTACCCAGAAGTTTCATTGATTGCAAGACAAGTCCCTGGCCAAAATTTAGACTATTTATTAGGGCTTTCTATCTTTGTTTTAAAGGGAGCCGATAAGACCTAAGAGAGAGTTGTCTTTTAAGTTACACCAGAGTTTTAGAGTTTAGAGTTGGAACACATTGCTACATCTATTGGTGATAAAGATCTGATCATCATTACAGAGAAGATCTTAAACTCCTTATCTTCTTACTCAGTCTATTTTATGCAATTTATTCAGAATTTATTCATGTTCTTATTTTCTATGTCTGAGTAGTTCTCTATTAGATTTAGGATTATTCAATGGTAGTAATGTATTGTTGATTTTATAGAATTGTTAGGGTAATCTTCTTGGTTCTTTGTTTAAGTTTCTCTTAATGCTAAGTTGAACTTGATCACTTCAATCTTAGAAATTAGGGTTCTATAGCGCAAGCGAGAGCCTGATTATAACCTGGAATCTAACTTAAACAATCTAAATAACTAGTAACAAATGAGAGTTGAATTAAAAGTTTAGAGAACCCATCAAACCACGAAACCAGTACTGTTTAGAATGAGCATTGATCGATGCCATCTTATTGTCATCGATCGACGCTCAGTCGAGATGCGCGAAAGCGATCTCCTAAACCTTAATTTTTGAATTCAGAATGATGCTTAATAAAACCCTAGCAATCTATTAGTCTACATTATCTAAACCCACTTGAGAATTTTCCCTAAGTATAATCTCTTAATTTAATCCTCACAAACCAAATCAATCTTGAAATCGCTTTTTATTGTTATTGTTATAATTCATCTAGCTTTAATTCGAAAATAATAAGTCTATTGTGCAATCCTAGAGTCTTTGTGGATTCGATTCCTAAGTACTATGCTGAACCTCTTAATTGAGAGAGTAAAGTGAGAATATAGGGTTAATTTGAAAGTGAAATAAAAATAAAAATAAACTCCACAAACCCAGACTAAATCCTAGAAATTAAATCTGATGGCGTTCAATGCTCCCCGGCTACGGCGCCAAATTTGACACAGGTGTGTTTATTGCTCTAGGAGGGTGTAAATATCCTAAACGATTAACTGTCAAATTAACCCTTAACCTAACACACAAAACAATACTCTTGCCAAGAGAGATCAGGTGTAGTACTTAGAGATCGAATCCACAGAGAACAATGGCACAAAATAGATTTCTTATTTCTAAAGATTAAGCTAGGTGATTATATATATTGGTAACAAATAATCAGTCTAAGGAAATATTCCTTATTGTAAGGTGTATATGTAATATGGAAATATGCTAATAGTGTAAATATGGAAATATCATAATAGACTAACTAGATGCAAATGTAAATATGCTAGATCTAGGGTTTTCAAGCTCAATGAATTACAGGGAATAAGAAGCACGTATATGTAAATATTCTAGAACTCAAATATTAACTACTCTGATCCTTTTAGCTCCAACTCTCGTATGCAAGAAAAAGGAAAGACCATCGATCGACGGCTAAGACCTGATGTCGATCGACGGTGAAATCAGAAGCAAGTGTGAACTAGATTTGATATGTTCACCAAGCTAATTAGACCAGCTCTCGCATGCGCCTAACAACCTAGCTCAATGGAGTCTACTCTGGCACAGAACCTACTCTTGTATTCATACATGTCCTAATTTTGAGATTCTAGTTAGCTACTCTAGAATGCAAGCATTAAGTACAACTTAAATTATGGATATTAACTTAACCTATCAATCCTACTTTTGGGGTAAACCATGATTGCTATCATTTAACCCTAAATCTAGTTGATAACTACTGAGACATAATCAAAGTAAGAATAATAATCTGAATATAATGCATAGATAAAATATCGGGTTCCAATAAAAATCTCCCTAAGGAGTTATGAATTTTCTCCCCTAAATAAATCCTAAAACTATAATGTAGTGCTGGTGCACACTATCTGCCACTGGCACACCGCCCCTGCACACCACACTTGGTGTCATACATAAAGTATAAGTATAAAACCATAAAATCTAGGTTAAAACTCATCCAGGGGTAATCTTGTAATCTTATGTCTAGTCTCTAACTTGGGCTTGAAATCAACTGTCTGCGAATTGATCATCGATCGATGTCAAGTGTTCAGCATTGATCGACCTTAGTCATGTAACATCGGTCGACGCCAAGGTAGTGTCGTAGATCGACGACAGACTTGTACTTCGACTCTCTCTATGATCAGCTACGGATTATTCTCCTCTAAATGCTCCAAAAGCTCAAAGTATCTCCATATATATCCAAAACGTACATGGACCTGTACATAAATTAAAACATAGCCTAAACACACATAGTAGACCCTAAGTGGAGCCTACAACATGGCCTAAAACTGGTAATAAATAGGCTATATCATTTATTCTATGCATTATATTATTCAGTTCATCATATTTTCTTTGATCATGCCTGACTAATTCACTTGTTAGATTTAGGGTTATTAATGGTATGATGAATTAGCTCCAAAACAGAATTTCTAGGATGAAGTAATATCAATCTTTGGAATTGTGTTTAATGCTTGCGTTCTAGAGTAGCTAACTAGAAACATGAACTTAGGACATGGACTACTACGAGAGTATGTTTTGTGCCAAAATTATTTCCATTGAGCTAGGTTGTTAGATACATGCGAGAGCTGGTCTAATAATCATAGTGGATGAACATCTTGTCCGATAAGCGTTGATCGACACTAAGCCTTAGTCGTCAATCAACGGTACACTTCTCTGTCCACATACGAGAACTGGGACAAGAGGAGGTCAGACTAGTTAATATTATTGTTATAGCAAAATAATAATTCTCTGCATTATATACATTATAATTCACTTCCCATAAACCTTAGATCTATCGTTTTCTATATTTGCATACACTTGGTATTTTAGATATTTTCCTATTCCTCATAGACTTACAATTAAAACCTATGTTTATATTTTGCCTAGCTTAGCCATTAGAATTATAATAAATCTATTGTGTGCCCTCACTCTCTATGGATTCGATCCCTAGGTACTGCAATTTGACCTCTCTTGGCAAGAGTAGTTCGTAGGGTTAATTTGATAGATTGCATATTTAAGAACATAAACCTTAACACGAATGAATTTGACGCTGTTGTCAGGGAGCAAGGATCGCCATTAGATTTATTTTTCTAGGTTTAGTCTATGCCTTTTTATTTATTTCAATTTAATGATAATTTCTTTTCTTTTTTTGTCTTTTAGGTGCATTCCCAGCAGTACCAAAAGCAACAAGAACAAGAAATTACTCTTCTCAGACCCAGTTGTAATCGAACGCTTGATCCACAAAAAGATACGACAAGCATCAATAGACGCAGCATTTAACCACCGATCGACGGTTCTTCACCAACATCGATCGACAACACCGACACGGAATCGATCGACGGTAGTTCACGAGATCAGATGGTTGCGACTTTAGTCTTGCTCCGAGATGAGAGAGGAGACCTGTATGCCGTGGAAGGTCATCTGCATAATGCAATAGGTCAGAGAATTGAAGATCATGGGGCTGCAATCCCTGAATGTAGAAGCAAACACTGCAGTAGCTCAACCTGAAGATAATGGCCAAGCTGTTTAACAGACACTGGCAGCCTACAATCGTCCAAACCAGTTTTATGCTAACAGATGCGCTGTTCGAACTCTAGCTTTCTAGAGGAACTATTTTCAGATCAAACCGTCCTTTTTCGCATTTGTTGCGCAGACACCCTGCCATGGATCGTGACATGAGCATCCAATGGACCACCTGGAGCGGTTTGAGGATCTTGTATATGCTATTAAAGCCAATGGAGTCCCGAGGACTATCTGTTCTGTAAGCTCTTCTATTACTTATATTATATATTTACTTGTAAAAATATTTGGAAATAATAAAACGTAAAAGTATATATTTTTCAGATAAATGTTTAAAGTATTTTTTTCATTTTCTATATCGTATATTTACTTATTATTTATTTTAATATATATTTTTCAGATAGATGTTTTAATATATTTTTCTATTTATTTAGTATTTTCTATATTGTATAGTTACTTATTTTAGTATTATGATAGATATTTTATGTAATATTTCTATTTATTAAATTATATATTTATTTATTCTAATATTACCATAGATTTTAATGTAATATTTATATTTCTCTTATTGTATATTTACTTATTATTTATTTTACTATACATTTATTTGACTATATATATATATACTTATTTTAACATTATAATAGATGTTTGATGTAATATTTCTATTTCAGATACTCCCTTCGTTCCAAATTGATGTATGTTTTTAAGTTTTCACACTTATTAAGAAAATATGCAATAAGTTATTACTAATTTTAATAAGATATTTTTATTTCTTATATTGTGTACTTATATATTATTTTTTTCTTATATTGTCTACTTATTATTTATTTTTGATTTTCTTATATCTAATGCTAACTCTACCATAGATGTTTAATATAATATTTTTATTTCTGAAATTATATATTTACTTATTCTTTATATTTCTTATATTATATATTTATTTATTATCTACTTTTAATATCAGGTTTCGTCTTTTGAAAGAATGATTTTATGCTGATGTTGATGCTCTATGGAGGTTCAAGAGGTCATATTTATTAGTAAAAATTTACTTATTCTATTTTTTTTGATTTTATGTTAAATGATAATATTATGTTATATGTTTAATGTAACATTTCTCTTTCTTATTTTTTATACTTATTATTTATTTTCTTATGTTTTATATTTAATTATTTTAATATTGTGATAGATTTTTAATGTAATATTTCTATTTCTTATATTGTATATTTATAGTTTATTTATTTTACTATATATTTTTCAGATAGTTATTTACTTTAGTTTTCTTTCATTTTTATATTGTATATTTACTTATTGTTTATTTTTCCTTATATTATATCTTTATTTATTGTAATTTTCTTGCTTTTATATCAAATTATAATATTATGATAAATGTTTAATGTATTATTTCTATTTCTTATATTGTATATTTACTTATTATTTATTTTGTATAATGTATATTTACTTATACAATATTTTGAAATAATGAAACGTAAAACTATACATTTTTCAGATAGATGTTTAAATTAGTTTTTCATATCTCATATTGTTTATTTACTTATTTATTGTTTCTTATATTGTATATTTAGTTATTCTAGTTTTTTTATTTTATATCTATGGTAATAATGCAATAGATGTTAAATGTAATATTTGTATTTGTCCTATTTTATATTTACTTATTATTTATTTTACCATACATTTTATTTTGAGGAATACCCTAAGTTAGACATTAAAAAAAATTGTCACCAAATAATACTTCAAAGAGAAAAATGATCAAAATATATTTCATTAAAGCTGTAAATATACATTTATAGGCATTGGGTTAACTAATCAAGAGTTTAGACTTATGGTTTAGAGTTAGGGGATGGGGTTTTTGAGGTAAGGTTTAAAAGTAAAAAAAAAAATCTTAATATTTGCAGAATAAAAAAAACAATATTTTGCTCATTTTTTTGGGGGTCTACTTTTGTGACAGAAACTTTAGAAATGTCTATTTGAGAGATTTTCCCTTTTATTTTACTATACATTTTATTTATATAATTATTTTAATATTAAGATAGATGTTTGATGTAATATTTATATTTCTTATATTGTATATTTACTTATTCTAATATTACAATAGATGTTTAATGTAATATTTTTATTTCTTATATCATATATTTATTGATTATTTATTTTTCTTATGTTATATATTTAATTATTATAGTATTCCGATAGATTTTAATGTAATATTTGTATATGTCCTATTTTATATTTACTTATTATTTATTTTACTATACATTTTTTCAGATTGAGGTGTAATTTATTTTTTTCTATTTATTATATTGTATATTTACTTATTGTTTATTTTTTCTTATATTGTATATTTACTTATTGTATTTTATTTATTTATAAATATATTTCTTATATTTTATATTTAATTATTATTTATTTTTCTTATATTGTATATTTTAATAATTATTTAATTTTTTTATTTATAATATTAAGATAGATATTTAACGTAATACATCTATTTCTGAATTTTATATTTTCTTATTGTTTATATTAATATAATATTTTTATTTCTTATATTGTGTATTTATTTATTATTTATTTTATTTTTTCTTATATTGTATTCTTGTTATTTATATTTTGTTTTTCTTATATCAAATGCTAATATTTCTATAGGTGTTTAATGTAATATCTCTATTTCTGAAATTATATATCTAATTTTTTTTATTATGTAGTATATTTATTTATTATCTATTTTTAATACTATGTGGCGTCTTTTGAAAAAATAATTTTATAATGATGTGAACGCTATATGGAACCTCAAATGTCTCTTTTATTAGTATAGATATCTTATATTATGTATTTATTTAGTATTTATTTTTTTCTTATATTGTATACTTATTTTTTTCTTATATCAAATGCTAATATTGCTATAGATGTATAATGTTATAATTCTATTTCTGAAATTATATATTTACTTATTTTTATTTTTTTTCTTATATTGTACATTTGTTTATTATCTATTTTTTAAATATCATGTGGCGTCTTCTGAAAAAATGATTTTATGCTGACGTGGATGCTCCATGGAGCCTCAAAAAGTCTATTTTTTTTATTAGTATAGATTTGTAATTTAAGGTTCGATCTAATTTATTCAAATTTGTGAGGCTATTAGAACCACCATATACTAATTTCATTATCCCAATGATGTAGCAAATACAACAATTTGGTTATCATAAAATAACAAATGGATGTATATTATATGCATCAAATCCTTATTACAACATTCACGGCAACAATGCCTTATTTCACACATACTTTAGTTATGTTACATAATAAGATCCATATTGATTCATCCACATACAGCTCAGTGTGTAATAACTGTTTACCCGACGAAAGGGGTCTTTGTCACAATGCTACAGTCATTGACAAGAACATAAACCCTTTCACAAACCAGAACTGGCAAAACAATAGCGTCTTCAGATATAATCTCAGCCTTCACTTTCGTATTCTCTCTATCAATTATCTCTTTTGCTTCTTCTCCTCTTTTCCCCACCAACTCAGGCCACGAGCTCTTCATCCCTTCACCTGCGGTGTCTGTACATTTACACACCCACATAAATAAATACATATATTAAGTTATGCATATAGATTACTACAGAAGATGTGTGCATATACTACCAATACGAGTATATATATTTATATATCAATATTATACCTGGGCAGTCGACGTCCGACATTTCTCTTTCTCTTTTTTTTTCTCTTGTTTATTTTCTTTCTTTGGAGATTATGATTTATGTAGACTGCCTAAGAACAAAAAAAGACTATTTATAGAGAACTTTGTGGTGGCTATCCATTCCTTTACAATATTTGGAAATGAAACCATTGAGAGAGACATTCTTAAAAAAAAAAAGAGAAAAAAAAACATTGAGAGAAAGGGAGAGTTGTACGCTATTAAGTTTTGACCCTAGCGTGAGATTTCCATACAGAAATTCATTTTTGGCCTACTTTAGATACACGTCAGAGATATATGGTGATATCAGGATATGTCAAACGACTGAACATCATGGTGGCTCTAAAAGTGCAGTATATAAGATAGATGGGTCAATTCACTTATCACCAATTGGTTTTAGGTTGGAAGGCCATCTAGCCTTTACATGGTATCATAGCCCATGATCCAAACAATCCAAACCGATCTATTATCGATTATGCCCAAAGTCGGCACATCGATTCTTGCTTAAACATTCCGAAATTGACGCTCAAAGAACCATCATCTCGAGGGGGCGTGTTAGGGACAAAGTCCCACATCGGTAGTTGAAAGGGACCCTTAGCAATATATAAGATAGATGGGCCACTCCACTTATCACCAATTGGTTTTAGGTTGGAAGCCCATCTAGCTTAACATGGTATCAGAGCCCCCGATCCACACAATCCAACCCGATCTATTATCGATCCTGCCCAAAGTCGGCCCATCGATCCTTGCCCAAACATTCCGAGATTGATGCTCAAAGAGCTATCATCTCGAGGGGGCGTATTAGGGACAAAGGTCTCACATCGGTTGTTGAAAAAGATCTTTAGCAATATATAAGAGAGATGAGCCAATCCACTTATCACCAATTGGTTTTAGGTTGGAAGTCCATCTAGCTTAACATACTTAATATAGTAACGTGTATACTGTATATAATAGAGCAAGTAGTGTATGGTTTGAATATAATATGTAGACTTGCTCAATTATGTGTATTATTGTGTATATATATAATACGTACACAGTATGGTGGGCCGGTGGTTCATATGCATCGAACGCGTACATTTTTGAAACTGGTCATTTGTCTTTTTAAAATGTCTTTCATGTAGTCATTTTATGCCTAAAAGTTGTATTACTTTTAGAACGTATAATATTTTTCAGAATTATTTTTTTCCCAAAAAATAAAATGTTTTCGTTGAAACTTATATTTCTCGTTAAATCACAAATCTCATTACTTTTTCTTCATAAAGTTTTATGTTTGGGTATTGTAGTTTTAGCAAAACAATAACGGTGGGGATATCATTGTAAGTTTGTTACATCCCAGTTTGTGGTACATGTTGAAAAAATTATAACAATTGATTTGGTTATATATATATATATAAGTAAAGTATACTTATCTTTTCAGACACATATCCAAAAAAAACTTCAGATTTAAGTATGGTTGATCGTTGATCTAGAGTAGTAGAAAAATGAATGACTTATCGAAAATGATCCTCGATGTCGTGTGAGTGAGGTCAACCCATAAAAATAGATCATCTAGTGTTTGCATGGTCAGTAAACAAGAATTTTGAGCTTTCTAAAAACTAACGCATTATTTGTCACAGAAAATGGGGCCCACCGACCGAGTGAACGAGCCTGGGAGACGCATTAGCCGTGGGCGATCGAGGCAGTACAAGTGATACCAGAGCCAAACTCAAATGCATGTGGATTCATAAGTGGTCTCACAGTAACATAGGTAACGATCTTAGGGCACAACAAAGAGATTGTATTATGTGAGAGGGGGTGAGCGGTAACATCCTCATTGGTGGTATATGTTGAAAGGCTTATGAGTAATTTTGTTATATGTCACCAAAGTGCACTTACCTTTTGAGCACACATCTAGAAAGAACTCTAGGATTAATCATGTTTGAAATGGAGTAGTGGAATGATGGGTGACCTACCGTGCAGTGATTCACGATATTGTATAATTGAGACTAAAGCATGGAAAAAAGTCATGTGGTGATTGTAGAGCCAGTAAACAAGGGCAAAGATTGGTTGGACTGGAGATGTAAATGTCTCGCTATAGGATTTAGTCTGTAGTTTTTAATTGTGTAGCTATATATTATTTTGCTGTAAAAAAGATATCACATCTTTAAAAGCATTTTAATATTACCTTTAAGAAAAAAAAACATGAAAAAACAAAAAATAAGGATGTAAAAGATGTAGCTAAGTATTAATTTAAAAAATAAAGCTACGTCATGATTGGTTAGTTTTAGTTACTACGTTAAAGCCCAACTAATAATCACCAAATTTTTGAACCTTTGGAAAATGAACGCATTGTTCGTCGTACGGAATGTGTTTGGGGTGTTAAAGGTGGTACCAGAGTCAAACCCAGACGAATGTGGAGTCCTTTGTGGTCAAACACTAACATGAGTAACGATTTTGAGGCACAATGAGGACATTACGTTCTGTGAGAATGAGTTAATTGTAACATCCTGATTTATGGTATATTTTGAAAATCTTACAAGAATTGATTTGACTACATATTTCATCAAGGTGCACTTAAATTTCAGGTACACATCCATAAAGAACTTCAGAATTAAGCGTGTTTGAGTTAAAGTAGTGGAAAGATATGTTACCTACCAGGAAATGACTCACAATATCGTGTGAGTGAGACCAAAGTATGAAAAATTTCATGTTATGATTGCATGGTTAATAAACAAGACTTTCGAGCCTTTGGATAATTAATGAATTGTTTTCGCACGAAATGAGACCCACAAACTGCTTGAGCGGACATGGGAGACCAATTAACTGTGGGCGATCATGATGTTAAAAGTGGTACTAAAGATAAACCCCAAACAAATGTGTAGTCATGTGTGGTCTTACACATTCACTGTGCATTCACACATTGATTAAAATACTCCAAAATGGTTGCTTCAAATCCCTTATATAATCACTATATCGAAACCTTTTGTGTAACAGAGATGTTTCTTCTAGAAGGTGGCAACAAAATATAATGAAACTAAAGGAAATAAAAAGAAACATATTTATTGTTATTTTGAACATTCTATAGAAAGGATTCAATTGAAATGAAGAGGACGAAAACTATCTTTAGACAAATGTTTTCTTATGCCACTCCTTCAACTCAAAAACATCAGTGTCCGTTCCATGGCCTAAAGTCTCTGTAGCCATTGATTTGAGCTGACATATGAAGATGTATGGTGAAGAAGATGATGTAGCAGAGTGAAGATGTATGGTGAAGAAGATGATGTAGCAGAGCAGAAGTAATTCATGAAGTGCGACATGGACTATTGCATCAGAGAGATGGATCATGAGAAGCACGTGTGAAGACAAATGCAAGAAAAGGAAGGAGCCTTTAGTAAAGATATGAAGATATTTATCAAGGCGTGGACGTTAAGAAAAAGGAGTGAAGAATAAGCAACCGATGAAGAAAAAAAGAAGGTTGTCTTATTCGCTGAAACAGAAAATGGAAAGTTTCCATTGGGTAGTTTTAGGGTTTTTCTCTCTAGGTATAAAGAGAGAGTCGACTGGGTTGTAGTCGGCTAACACACAGGGAGAGCTTTTAGCAATAGAGAGTTTTTGTATGTCCGAATAAGGAGAAGCAAAGCATCTAGGGGTTAAGGGCTTAAGTGGTTCAGAGTCTGTCTTAGGTCTCTGAACGAGTAAGACTAGCAAACAAGTCGAGGGGTGTCTTGAGCTTGTTTGGTTTATTTCTTTTAAGAAGAACAAGTATGAGCTTTTAAAAGAATAAATATAGTCGTAGTTTTTGGAATTGATTAACCCTGTACTACTGTGTGTTCTACATCGCATAGCTTGCTTATCTTACACTAACAATTGGTATCAGAGCGGGTATCTGTACTTTGTTTGTCTTAAACAGGTAGGATCCTGCGGAGTAAGATGGATAGCTATCGCGAGTTGGTGACGAATTCCAATGTGATCCTTGAAGTAGGAAACTATGGTTTTTGGAAGGCGCGTATGAAGGCTACAATCAAGGGGATTGACCCATTGGCGTGGAAGGCTGTGGAATCTGGTTGGAAGTCACCTGTTGCAAGAGGCGTTGATGGGAAAGATGTTCCAAAGCTGGAAGAATTCTGGACTGACTATGAAAACAAGATGGCGAAGTTCAATGCTCGTGCACTAATTGTCATACACTGCAGCGTGGCAAGGAAGCAATTTGAACTGATTCAAGGGTGTGAGGCAGTGAATGATGCATGGGATATTCTGCAGAGGCACTTTGAAGGAACTCTGAAAGTCCAAAGTTCTAGGAAGGATATGCTTGCAACTAGGTTTGAAAAGCTAAAGATGGAAGAAAATGAATCTGATGGAGATTTCAGCTCAAAGATCAGCTCACTGGCGCAAGAAGCACTCACACTTGGGAAGAAATACAAAGAGAAAAAACTCGTGAAGAAGTTCCTGAGGTGCTTGCCGTCAAAGTTCATGGCATACAAGACAGCTATGAGTGTCTCCTGTAACACCGATGAGATGACATTTGATGAAGTAGTTGGGATGCTACAAGCGCATGAGATGGAAGCGTCCGGTGGGAAGAAGGAGAAAGAAATTGCTCTTGCATCAGTTGAGAAGGATCATATGGAGGACAATGACCCAGTGAGCTTCCTGGTCAGAAGGTTTGATCGAGCTCTAGGAAAGGTGGAGAATGGACAGAAGAAGTTTGGTTTAGGAAGGAAGACATCTGAACCAGATAAGAACTATAGGAAGAATGACGTTAAGTGCTACAAATGCAAGGGGTATGGTCACCTTCGAATTGAGTTTCCTACAGTGAAGAGAAGAGATCTCCAGTGTCATGACTGCAAAAGATATGGACACACTCAATCTGAGTGTGAGTCGGATGGAAGGAGAAAACCAGAAAAGTTAATGATAGGGATCAATGACAGCGACTCGGACAGCGAAAGTGAAGAAGAAGTGAACAACTTCGTGGCATGTCTGGGAATAGTAGAGTATGACTCAGAATCTGAGAGTGATGCTGAACAAGAGAACGAGCTCAATGAAAGCTACAAGGAAGTTCGAGAAACTCTAGTGAAGTTGGGCATGGAGAATCTTGTGCTAATCAAAGAGAAGGCGAGACTAGAAGCTGAAGTACAAATTCTAAGGTATGAACTCAACAGGGAGGCAGTGTTAGCCAAGGAGAGCATAAATTTGATCAAAGAGAAGTTGATTCTAGCGAAACAAGCTGATGAACTTCGAGAAGAAGTACTTGCTGAGAGGAAGAAAGTGGCTGATCTTCAAGCTGAATTGGATCAACAATATCGAAAGATCAAGATGCTCACAGGAACTAAACAACTTGACAAGATCTTGAGCAGTGGCAGAACTGAAAACTCTACCATGGGACTTGGCTACACTGGAAGGCACAGTAGCTCAACGGGTACAACACGTTTTGTGTCTGGAGGATTTGCACATGTTAAAGAAGTCAAGACACAAAGTACCCCAGCTCAAGTCAGCGGATGTTTCTTCTGTGGGAAGTTTGGTCACTACAAGAAGTATTGCTACAAGTATCTGGAACGGGTCAAGCAACTTTGGAGACAACACAAGTTTTGGAGAATTGGTAAGACGTCTCGAGGATGGATAAAGAAAACTGACCTGTATCCTAAGGCAGTGACCGAAACAAGAAGTACCTTTCGATGTAACATGGCGCGAGTTTCAAGTGATTCAGAATCTGATGAACCGTGGTACTTCGACAGTGGTTGTTCTGGACACATGACGGGAAACATTGAGTATCTAGACAAAGTGTCTAAAGTAAAAGGAGGAAAAGTAACCTTTGGAGATGGAGGCTGTGGAGTCATTCAAGGCAAAGGGACAACATGTAGTTCAGAAGTACCTAGATTGGTCAATGTCCACTTTGTCAAAGGATTGAAAGCTAACCTGATAAGCGTAAGTCAGCTGTGTGATGATGGACTTACGGTGAGTTTCTCAGCAATTGACTGTCGAGCCATCAACAAGCATGGGATAACAGTTCTACAAGGGATTAGGGCTGGCAACAACTGCTACATGTGGGAAAAGAAGACTAAGTGCATGAATGCCTTCAATGCTCAATCCTCACAAGAAAATGTTGAACTTTGGCATCAACGTCTAGGCCACATGAATCTGCGTAACATGGCAACCCTAGTCAAGAAGAATATGATTCGTGGAGTACCTCAGCTTCGAATAAAAGAGAAGATCGGGTGTGGAGCTTGTAATCAAGGGAAACAAGTAAAGGTACAACACAAGAAGGTCCCGGATGTACAAACCTTGGCCCCCTTGGATCTAGTTCACATGGATCTAATGGGACCAATGCAAATCGACAGTATTGGAGGGAAGAAGTATGTGTTTGTACTAGTTGATGACTTCACAAGATTCACATGGGTCAGATTCATCAGAGAGAAGTCAGAAACAGTGGAAAGCTTCAAGATTTGGGCGCTACAGTTGATCAATGAGAAAGGAGGAATCAAGAAGATACGCAGTGATCATGGAGGAGAGTTTCAGAATGAACTAATGATGAAATTTTGTGAGATGAAAGGAATAGCTCATCAGTTCTCAGCTCCCAGGACACCACAACAAAACGGTGTAGTAGAGCGAAAGAATAGGACATTGCAAGAGATGGGCATGGCGATGATACATGGTAACAAGATACCTCAAAGGTTTTGGGCTGAGGCACTGAGTACTGCATGTTACATCATCAATAGGGTGTGCTATATCTTGAACGACAAGGACTACCTAGGAAAGTTTGATTCAAGAAGCGATGAGGGCATCTTCCTTGGCTATTCAGGAACTAGTACAGCATACCGAGTGTTCAACAAGCGATCTGCCATGGTTATGGAGTCAGTGAATGTGGTATTTGATGACTTGTCGGTGATCAGTTGGGATGACAACGAATCTGATGAAGAGAGAGAGACATCAGAGATCAGAATGAGAGAAGAAGTATATGAGATCACTGAATCAGAAGGTGCTGCACCAACTGAAGTACTCCAGCAAGTACATCGTAATCATTCTGCTGATGATGTGATTGGCGGGTTAGATGAGGGACGAAAGACTCGGGGCAAGGTGATAAACTTCCGAGAGATGGTTCAGTTTGCTTGCTTTGTATCTTCCATTGAACCAAAGACACACAATGATGCACTACGTGACGAATACTGGATTGTGTCAATGGAGGAGGAACTGGAGCAGTTCGTAAGGAATGATGTGTGGGAACTTGTGCCCAGACCAGAAGGAGTAAATGTCAAGGGAACCAGATGGATCTTCAAGAATAAGACTGATGAGTATGGAGAAGTGGTTCGGAACAAAGCGCGATTGGTGGCACAAGGGTACTCACAGGTTGAAGGAGTAGACTTTGAAGAAACATTTGCACCAGTGGCTCGTCTTGAGTCCATCAGGCTTTTCTTAGGAATGGCTTGCATCCTGAACTTCAAGGTATACCAGATGGATGTAAAGAGTGCGTTCTTGAATGGAATTCTGTAAGAGGAGGTCTATGTGGAGCAGCCAAAGGGGTTTGAAGATCACACTCATCCGCAACATGTCTACAAGTTGAAGAAAGCGTTGTATGGTCTCAAGCAGGCACCTCGAGCATGGTATGAGCGCCTTACAAGCTTCCTAGTAGAAGGAGGATACATCAGGGGAAGTGTAGACAAGACATTGTTCTCTATGGAGAAAGATAAGAA
Source organism: Moricandia moricandioides (assembly GCA_905132885.1). Taxonomy (NCBI): domain Eukaryota; kingdom Viridiplantae; phylum Streptophyta; class Magnoliopsida; order Brassicales; family Brassicaceae; genus Moricandia; species Moricandia moricandioides. Next base: position 103,375 of record CAJHQQ010001100.1, read on the forward strand.
CATCATCATTGTTCAGATCTACATGGATGACATTATCTTTGGAAGTACTTCACAGTCAATGGTGGATGAATTCGTGAAGAGTATGACTGATGAATTCGAGATGAGTATGTGTGGAGAGCTGAAGTACTTCTTGGGGCTTCAAGTAACTCAGTCCGAGAAAGGGGTGTTCATCTCACAGAGTGCCCATGCCAACAATCTAGTTAAGAGATTCGGACTGGAAAACAACAAAGTCGCACGTACGCCAATGAGTACTTCAGTAAAACTTGCACGAGATAAGGCTGGTGAAGATGTTGATCCAACCTTGTACAGAGGGATGATTGGAAGTCTACTTTATCTGACAGCCAGTCGCCCCGATCTATCTTTCAGCGTGGGAGTCTGTGCAAGATACCAAGCCAAGCCTAAGGTATCACCCTTGGCTGCAGTAAAGCGAATCATCAAGTACGTCAAAGGAACGGAGAGCTTGGATGTGTATTGCTTAAAGAATTCCAACAAGAACTTGGTGGGTACAGTGATGCGAATTGGGCAGGATGTGCTGATGACATGAAAAGTACCAGTGGAGGATGTTTCTTTCTTGAAAACAATCTTATCTCGTGGCTAAGCAAGAAGCAAAACTCTGTATCACTCTCTACGGCAGAAGCAGAATACATTGCCATGGGTAACCACTGTTCACAACTTATCTGGATGAAGCAGATGTCAGCTGATTATGGAATGCACTCAGGTCCCTTTCATGTGTATTGTGACAACAAAAGTGCAATTGATATCTCAAGGAATCCGGTCCAACATTCAAGGACAAAGCACATTGACATCATGCACCACTTCATCAGAGAATTAGTTGAAGACAATCAGGTAGTAATCGAACATGTGGTTACTGATTTGCATTTGGCTGATATATTCACTAAATCTCTTGAATTTAATCGTTTTATCACACTAATAAATGCAATTGGTGTGTGTAACCTTGATTGTTGAGTCAAGTTGTGCAGAGAGTAGTGCAGGTGCTGGTTCGGGATGTACATATGATTCAGATTGGTTTTGGAACCTGAGAACGCTGTGGAAAAGAGCTGCTTGGTATGCCGTCAATACTGTAATGGTACAGGTTTCACGTCAATCTGTGCCCCCCCCCCCCCTCTCATTAAAAAGAGCCAGAAATGTTTCAGGAAGATGCTCAATAAAAAAAAGGGGAAAAGAAAAAAATTGATAGATTCATGATGGGAAATAACAGGGGTTTCACAGCGCGAGAATAAAGGATGAAAACCAGCAGTATTGATGAAGGCATAACAATGTGAAAGCTAGCCATAAAAAGACAATCGGGTGCACCAGAGTATAAGATCTAGAAAGAGTTATATGTGCAGCCTGAATCAAGCACTGAGTCAACTCATGAAGCACATCACATAAATGGTAAATAAACTGATCTAATGCTTTATATTAATCTTGAATCAGCCAATTGTGAGTTGTGACTCATGTTTTATTACTATCTTGAAAGTCTGATGATACAACATTAATTCACGAATGTGCCTAATGCTTATGTGTTTGGATGAGAGAAATTAAATGTTGTAGGTATACAAAGGAGAGGATAAAAAGTCAGGGACTAGATGTGCTATATCAGAAAAGTTGATTCAGCCTTATTTAGTTAAGGGAAGTAGTGGGGCACAAACCCTAAAAATCTTCATCGTGCTTGAGAAGCTAAATCTCCCAGCCTCTCTTCATCTCTCTCGCAAATCAAGAAAAGAAACCAACCTCTATAATGGGAAAAGCCAAGAACTCAACTCAACAAGGCGAATCATCCAAGGTAGAGAAGCATGCAGAGGCTGAAGCAAGTCGAAGGTCACTCTCTGATGGTGAACCTGAATCGCCTCCGCCGAGAAACGATCCGCCGGTGTCTACAACTCTTCCTGAAGTCACCAAAGAGCTCGAGTCCTTCAACACTGCGAATGAGAAAGCTCAATCGGAGGAGAGTGATGAAAGGACTCCTGGTCTTGAAATAGATACATCTGCAAAGAACCTGTAGCAAATCCAAAGCCGCAGAAGGAATCTTCAAGTACTGCCGTGCCAGATGCTCCGATCAGAGATGAATCACCGAAAGATAAGGATGAGTCTGCTCTGCCTCTAGTGCTTGTAGACACGGAGAAAGCTCTGAGCAGCGAGTAGCTAAAGGAAAGGCACCTGCCAAAGCTGAATCGAAGAGTAGCTCTGCTAGGACAACACGTCAGCCAGCTCCTGCTCCAACTCCTGCTCCACAGACTGCTACACCTAGCTCCAAAACTGGACCACGCCGAGTATCGGTTTATGAGCTTGGATCAGTTTTCATACCTCATGGACCACTCACCAGGGTTGATTTGCAAGTGGCACTACAGGACAGAACTCGAGCTCTTCAGGCTTTAGCTGAGATCGTTCAGGATCTTCAGAGTGCTGTAGCAAATTAGTACCGGTCTCTCGTTATAAAGTATTGATGTTTCCTGTTGTTTTTAATCCGTGTGCTCACAAGCAGGGGGAGAAGAAGAGGACTGAGATGCAGAAGACTAAGTTTATGGGGGAGCATTTGTATATGCTATAGTTTATGGGGGAGCATTTGTATATGTTATCCTTTGATAATATGCATTGGTGGTGTTGTGGTTGCCATGTCTTCTATCTCAGGTACTTGTGAGACGACGAATTAAAAAGGGGGAGATTGAAGATGTATGGTGAAGAAGATGATGTAGCAGAGTGAAGATGTATGGTGAAGAAGATGATGTAGCAGAGCAGAAGTAATTCATGAAGTGCGACATGGACTACTGCATCAGAGAGATGGATCATGAGAAGCACGTGTGAAGACAAATGCAAGAAAAGGAAGGAGCCTTTAGTAAAGATATGAAGATATTTATCAAGGCGTGGACGTTAAGAAAAAGGAGTGAAGAATAAGCAACCGATGAAGAAAAAAAGAAGGTTGTCTTATTCGCTGAAACAGAAAATGGAAAGTTTCCATTGGGTAGTTTTAGGGTTTTTCTCTCTAGGTATAAAGAGAGAGTCGACTGGGTTGTAGTCAGCTAACACACAGGGAGAGCTTTTAGCAATAGAGAGTTTTTGTATGTCCGAATAAGGAGAAGCAAAGCATCTAGGGGTTAAGGGCTTAAGTGGTTCAGAGTCTGTCTTAGGTCTCTGAACGAGTAAGACTAGCAAACAAGTCGAGGGGTGTCTTGAGCTTGTTTGGTTTATTGCTTTTAAGAAGAACAAGTATGAGCTTTTAAAAGAATAAATATAGTCGTAGTTTTTGGAATTGATTAACCCTGTACTACTGTGTGTTCTACATCGCATAGCTTGCTTATCTTACACTAACAACATATTCGGGTTGGTGATTCTAAGTAAGGGTAAGTAGCTGCTGCTGCATTGTTATGCCTCCTCATAGTTAGTAAAGACAAGTCCATATTTTCAGTCTGCCATTGTGTTTGTTAGGTTAACCCATCCATTTGCATGTTCCCATACGGTGAAGAAGAAAAAAGAAGAAGATGAACCTAACATGTAACCACTGAAAGATACGTAAAATCCATCATCGCTGTAACTCCTAGACCTCCCAGAGATCCCCCAATCTGCAAGAAAAGAGTACACGTTGTTCAACCATTGTGGCAAGCGGTATCCGCTAGTGTCCATCAAACGATGTTCTTCTTCAAGCAGATGATTGATGATATCGAGATGAGGGAATTCATCAGTCATCAGAATTTGTGTTGGTCTCCTAATCTGAACAACATTTTGCCTCATGGTAGTACTTACAAGTGTGTTGTAAGCGTTCATTCTATGGTTCCCAACGATAGTTGTTGCTGTTGGATCTCTTTTTGAGATTAACCACCAGTCCGCAAGAGCTCACTGGACGAGACATCTGCCGAGCCAACATTGACAAGGAAGCCAGAATTATTAGATACTGAGAACAATGTGCTTGTTCCCGTCGACAAAGAGCTTGAGTGGTCAGAACTTAATGAACTAACTACGGCATGTTTATAGGATTAAGGCCTTGAGATTGAAGGATTTTGGGAAGTAGTATTATGTACAGCGGCTCTAGAACCCACAGTTTGGAACTGAATATCTCGAGATGGTATGAAACATCAACCTTGTTGCTGCATTTCTCAGAAGGATTGCAGTGCAAAATATGCGAGGTATAGTGAAAAACACAGGCAACATAATATCAGAAGATCGGAAATAAAAAACATAACACTATCAGCCGTTTGTAATATCTTTCGCGGTTGCAAACAAAGTAGTCTGATGTCTTACGAATTGATTAATATATAAATTTTCCAACCTAGAGACAAATAATGCCATATTATCCGTATATATGCGCAAGAACAAGTATCTCCATAGTCCGCCTACCAACCTCGGTTAGATGACTCTCATCAAACCTTATGGCTTCTTTACTATATTCGTCTCCAACATAGCATGTGAAACTAACCTTCAAAGGGTTTATGAACCATTTTCCTCTTTTATAGGAAATGGTGCCATAGTAGTCTAATGCATGAGTGATAACAGATTATCCACTAATACAAACATGTCTTGGTCCACATTAACAATTCTATGTTACCCATTTGTCTCTACCTACTTTTCTTCTTCTTAGTTTGGCCTTCAATAGCCTTCGACCCACTGTACAAGGAATCTATCATAAAAGTGGATATACCTTACTTCAAGACAAAGAAGATTTTTGAAGCTAAATTTAGAACCACATCCCTTTTATCTCGACACATCTTAAGCCTTGTGTTTTGGTCATATTTTAACCAGAAGGAACTAAAGCTATACCATAAAACAACAATCCATTCCTTGTTATGGGAGCTGCTAAAACTTTGAGGAAAAAATATACACTAGATTGGGGTAAATCCACAGCTACTATGGTTTTATATCTGGTATCCGGAGGAGATGAGTGTAAATGTGGAATACCTTTGCCATTTTTCCTCGTCTTGTACCAGCCTATCAAATCTGATTCTTTCTTCTTCTGTAAACTGCCAACAAATGTTCTCAACATTTGGCAAATATACCCTAACTAGTTCCCTCATGTACTGACTAGAAAGGCAGCGGAAATGTGTGTCCACCCTCTCTCTGCAAGAATCAGTCATTGACATGGTGTATTGTTTACTGTTCTAGTAGGGTATAAATATTCCAAACAATTAACTATCAAATTAATCCTTAATCCTATCACACAAAACAATACTCTTGCCAAGAGAGATAGTGTAGTACTTAGGGATCGAATCCACAAACAACAATTTCTTATTCCTAAGGTTAAACTAGGTGATTATATATATATATTGGTAACAAATAATCAGTCTAAGGAAATGTTCTTTATTAGAGAGTGTAGATACAATATGGAAATACGCTAATAATGTGAATATAGAAATATGCTTAATAATGTAAATATGAAAATATGCTCATAAACTAACTAGATGTAATTGTAAATATACTAGATCTAGGATTTCATGCAAGTGGACTATAGAGGATATAAGTTAAGGGTATTAATCATAGAACTCGATATCTAATGTAAAAGACGACCAGCTCTTGCTACGAGTCTAATCTATTGACTAAGTTCAATGTCTCAGCTCTCGTTTGTTGACACGAAATGACCGTCAATCGATGGAAATGATCTTGCATCGATCGATGGTTTCTTAAGTCAAGCTTTATGACCTCATTTGATAAGTTCACTAGATTAACTAAATCAACTCTCGTTTGTTTGTAGCAACCTAGCTCAACATGATTAATTCCAGTAGTAGACAATGCTCTCGCTTGCGCCTAACTATCCAATTATCAGGGTTCTAGTTAGCTACTCTAGAACACAAGCAATAAACATAATTCTATTGATAGATCTAATAATAACCCTAACAATTCTAATGTTTGGCTATTCCATCGGTACCATTAATAAACCTTAAATCTAGTTGATAACTACTAAGACATAATCAAGGTAAGAACAATAATCTGAATATAAGACATAGATAAAACACTGGGGTTCAAATACAAATCTCCATAAGGAGTTATGCATCTTCTCCCTAAGTAGAATACTAAAGAACCCAGCACCGTACGTCTCCGTACGTGTGCGTACGTCTTGTCTACTATCTCTTTCTTCTTCTCATACATAAGGTATAAATATAAAAACCCTAAAATCTAGGTCAAAACTCGTTCATGGGTAAACTTGTAATCTTGTGTCTTATCTCTAACTTGGACTTGAAATCGGATGTCTGCGAATTAGTCATCGATCGATGGCAAGTGGTCAGCATCGCTCGATCTTTGTCATGTAACATCGGTCGATGTCAAGATAGTGTCGTCGATAGATGACAGTCTTGTACTTCGACTCTCTCAAAGATCAGCTACGGATTATTTTCCTCTAAATGCTCCAAAATCTCCAAGTATCTCCATATATCTCCAAAACGTACATGGACCTGTAAAGACCTTAAAATATAGCCTAAAAACACACAATAAACCCTAAATAAAATCCATAACATGACCTAAAACTGGTAATAAATAGGTTATATCAATCATACAAAATAATCCACAGCACAAAACCCAAAAAAAACTATGCATAACCGTTACTACAATATGCCAATATGTTTGGTTGGGAAAGTTTCAGACACATGAATGTATGTTAACAGCTATGTAGGACACATGACTTTAGTTGAATTCTATCTTGCATTTACCTGATCACCTGAACTTGAGCCTTAATGATAAGAGAGTCTAAATTATCAATGTACCCTTCCTGTAATTTAGGTAACTCTATAAACTTATCTCATCCCCACTTGTGCTCCATCATCTGAAACCGGATTATTGAATCTGCAATAGATGTGTTCAGTATGTCTGTCTAAAGGGATGAATGCAAACAAAATCTGCAAATACGTAATCTAAATATTTCGATTTCTTTGGATTTTTATTTATACTAAGCAAAATGAAAGCTAAAGTATACTGAGCAAAATGACTCCAGCCTGTCTCAAAGAAAAAAAAAAAGAAAATTAAATGAGAAAGGTTCCCCAGTTCAAGAGAACGAAGCTACACCGGATAACAAGCAAACAACAATACAAACCCGGATGAAGTTTTTCATGGTTTGTAAGACAGATATACAAAGAGAGATGGTTGCAAACATCACACCCTTGTGGATATATTCAAATATACCTACCATGTGAGGTATATTTTAGCATGCAAAAGGAAAAAAAATACACAACTAGGTTTAGTGATTACAAGAATTTCAAGTTTGCTATTATGATGTAGCTCACTGTATAACGTCCTAAGAGTTTATATATATGGAAGGAGGGCAAATGTTACATACCATTTGTAGCCCCCATCATCAAAAACATTGCTGCGGAACTCAGGTTTGTTCATTTCTGAATATTTCTCAATCTTTCAGGTATGTTTTCCATATAGTTCAGAATGTTTTGATCCTATAGAAAAAAACTGGAACAAAACGCCAAGCGGCACACATGATATTACCGCAAAAAAAAAGCCAAAAGGTATGTCATCTAAGTATATAAACAATATTCAAGAATAAGATATCATACCAACATCATCAATGTCCCAGCGACGTCGAAGGAGACCCATTCTCAACTTGCAAGTGCTTATGAATGACTTCTTTGTCCATTACAATTCTCTTCCACTGATGATTGTCCTGATCCATAGTCTTCAGTACTAGTCTCCCACATTACTCCCACTAATGACAGCTTAAGAGCCTCTCTTTCAAACTAGGCAAATTAGAGATTGAATAAACCAAATTAGAATAACATTCCACCAGTAATATACTTTAAAACATTGTTACGTTCAAACCCATTTAAGTGTAGCTGGAGACATCAACCACTCATCATAGTCACAGAACACACACATAAGATAATCTAATCAATCACGCACTCACTGGAACCAGACTTATTCATGAAGCAAATCAATACACACATATCATATAAGCAATGAGAATGAGAATAAACACTAGAAAACATCTTTACTAAATGCACGAGGATTAATCAAATTAATTTTTCTATCCAATAAATTTCCAGAATTACAATCAATTGCAAAAAAAAAACCAGAAAAAAATATATAAGTGCAGTGAAGTCAGAGTAATAAGTGCAAAAAGTAAAAGACACAAGTTTTTCTTTTTTCGAATTCACTAGAACAAGAAAGTCTTTACACCAATCTTTTCTATTACAAGAATTCTTTAGGATATCCCAATCCTAAGCTAAAATTCACCATAGAGCCTAAACTTTGATTTATCAGGATCACCCAAACCCCGAGCTAAACTCTCCCCGGATCCAGACTTCAATCTTCCAACACTCTGGAAGTACGTCGACAACTGCGTTAGCAACTAACACAAAGCAATGACACCAAAAGCTTGATCACACAACCACCAAACAAAGATCTCTCAGTTTTCTTATTTTGGAGAGACACTTTTCTTCACAGAAGCACATCCTCTTCAAGCAATATCATTTACATGTAATGTAAATATACCAATATATATATATATATATATATATATATATATATATATATATATATATATATATATATATATATTGTCTCTTTTCCAAGCTTAACAAGCCCATAGACATCGCAGAACACGAACTCCAACTCAGCCCATCTTCATGATACACACATGTACAACCTCATGTAGTACTTCACAAACTGATACAGAACACTTCATATATATGCATCTTCAAAATCAAGATTCCAAACAAAATCTCAAAAGAATTTTATTTATAGGAAAATAAATAAGAACTTTTCCGCATTGGTGCAATTTTATAAGAATCTCTCGTGATAAGATTAATTAAAAATGCAATAGTAAGAAAGAGAGTGGAGAATTTACTATCCCTTTATGAAGGGACTCTGACCAATGTTAAAGATACCCTAAACCAATCATTACAAGAAGTCACGTAAATTTCAACGGCCATTTTCTTTGGATTTTTTTTTTCAGAATAAGATGTTTTCGAAGAAATGCCGATGAAAATGGCCATCGGTTCTATCTCGTCGGAAATAAATTTTCCTTCAGAAAATGGTCAGAAATTTTGACAAAATTCTGAGGCTTTCTGAAGGAAACATTTTTGACGGCACTCTGACGGAATTATTCCGTCGGACATTTCTAACGACTACTTCCATAGGAAATTTCCGACGGAATAGTTCCGTCGGAAATTTTCAACAAAACATGACCGACGGAAATGTCCGACGAAGTTGTTATTGAGAAAATTCTGACGGAATTATTCCGTCGAAAATTTTAATTTACTTTTTTATTAAATTTTACTTTTTTCAAATATATATTTTTTTTGGATTTGATAAAAATTGAATAATAATAATAATAAAAACGAATCTAAAAATTAAAATTACAAATTTATAAATAAAATTTTTTGAACGTTTTAAACAACATTTAAAACTTTTGAAATTAATAAAGAACTTAAATGAAGAAGAAAATTGTTCCTTCATCTTCTTCATCAACTCTTGGTTCATACTCTGAGTCTCTTCAATCTGCTCACTCTGGGTCGCCAATATTGTTTCTTGTTCCTCAATCTTATCAAGGATTGTAGAGTTGTGACTCTTCAAAGCTTCAATCTGCTCATCGTTTTTCTTCAACGCCTCCAAAATCATGGGATCGAATGGTGGCATTGGTGATTAAAATGAAGTCGAGGGAACCGGACGACCCAATCCGAGTAAATGACTTTTCTTCTTTGGAAAAGCATGGAAAACAATACGTATTTGAATAATTAAAGAATTTTTATTAAAACAGTAGTTAGAAGAATTACCGCAAAGTGACGGAATCATATCACGCGGTCCAGTAGCGGGAACTTGTTGTAGGTTGGATATCCACGCCTGAGCAAGGTGTACATCATCCCATTAATGGATTTACTAATGCCATTGCACGACTTAGTGAACCTACATATAAAACAAGAAAGAAGTTAGAACACTCAATTGAAAAGCAAAAAATATACAATGTAACCCAAAACTAACCAAGTAGAGCTTCAGGTAGGTCTTCGACGAAGTGGAGGGATATGCTCTCGGCCTGGCTGTTGGAGCATAATTGTACTCCTGGGAGGATGACTGAGCACCACGGGAAGAACTCGGTCCCGAGTTTTGAACTCAGGGACGGCGTGGTCTCGCATCATTCTTGGACATGAAAGTAGTTATATTAAACGGAGAACACCGAAAACTAATATTTCCTCGGAATTCCATAGGAATTTGCCGAAAAAATTCTGAGGAAACGCATGCTTTCGTAGGAAATTACTGTAATATTTTGAGGAATTTTTAACGGTTTTATCAGTTGGGGTTTCAAAACTTGCATTTTATGGATCCCTACTTATCTATTACAAAATGTTGATCATTTATATGAGTTTAGTGTTTCAAAATGTTTCAAAAAACTTGAAATTGCACAACATCACATTTCTAAGAACGATTATATAAATAAGTTTGATTAAGTGTATGAGTGTTTAAGTAAGATTTATGTAACCGTTGATTCACTTATTAGGATGATTGTATAATGTGTAAAAATTAAAATTATTACTGAATTTGTGTAATACACTTAATTTAATAGGTTGTTAAAATGTCAATAACTGGTTTTACAATTTATATTAAACGGCAAACCCCGAAAACTAATATTTCCTCGGCATTCCATAGGAATATTCGGAAGAATTTCTGCGGAAACCCATGCTTTCGTCGACAATTCCTCGGAATATTCTGAGGAATTTTTGACGGTTTTGTCATTTGGGGTTTCAAAACATGCATTTTATGGATCCCTACTTATTTATAACAAAACATTGATCATATATATGAGGTTTATGTTTGAAAATGTTTCAAAAAACTTGTAATTGCACAAAATCATATTTCTAAGATCGATTATAGAAATAAGTTTGATTAAGTGTATGAGTGTTTATGTAAGATTTATGTAACCGTTGATTCACTTATTAGGATGAATATATAATGTTTACTGAATTAAGAAAAAGAATACTGACGTAGGAGACATCGATCGACACTCCTTACCGAGCATCGAACGACAATCCGAACCTATAATCAATCGACGCTCTGAAGCAAGAATCGATCGACGCTATGACCAGAAAAAAACGAACCGGTTAGGACAAAGGTATACCAATCGAAACCCCCTTTCCTCCAAAAAATGCTAAGAATAAGAAGTAGAAGCTAGAAAAAGTAATATGCAAGAAAGCGTTTAACAATGTAAGCATTGAGATGCCCCTAAGCGATGCCATTCACATCTCGTATCGCGAGGATTCCATGAATCAGAACAATTGTGTGATGATGGTATCCGAAGAAGTGAGCGAAATTATTCAAGGAAAAACTCTAGTTAAACTCCCTGATCCCGGTAGTTTTGTTCTGGACTACACTATTAGCGATGAGAGATTTCAAAGATACCTCTGTGATTTAGGCTCTAGTGTAAACTAGATGCCTTATTCGGTTGCAGTCACCCTCGGGCTAACACAATTTCAACGTACCAGGGTCACTCTCGTATTAGCTGAGAGATCCACTAGAATTCCGAAAGGTGTATTTGAGGATGTGCCCGTATGCATTCATAACTGCAAAATACCTACAGATTTTATAGTTCTTAAATATGAGCGAGAACCCCAAAACCCGATTATCTTAAGAAGACTTTTCTTGGCCACTTTCTGGGTGATGATTTATGTCAGAGAAGGACGTATATGCCTCAACATCGAGAAGATACCGATGGTCTTTGGCATGGAAAATATAATAAAACAACCTTTGATTGACGGTCAAACCTACCATATCGATTACCTTTCCGACCTAGCTGAAGAATCATTCATAGATATGTGCTTGAACGATACTCTAGAGAGAGAAATCACATCTCCTGAAGGCGACATCTCTGCATTAGAAGATCGCACTAAAGAATATACGAGGTAAATGGATGCCACAAATGAATTTTTTAATGCAATCTTGAAGAAATCGATCTATCGATCCCCGTTGATCAACATCACGATATAACAGTCGATCGACAGCGTACTGTGACCGACGACTAGAGCAAAGAAAAATCACCTAAAATCGAGCTTAAACCACTTCCATCTGGTCTTAAATATGCTTTTCTTTACGAAAACTCCTACCCTGTCATCATAAATGCAAATTTTGAGTAACGGAGAGCAAGCACTGTTTCTGAATAAACTTCGGAAGCACCTCAAGGCTCTCAAATATTCGTTAGATGACGTCCCGAAAATCTCTCCCGATTTATTCATGCATAGGAATCACCTTGATGATGAATCCAAATCATCCATCGAGCATCAGAGGAGATTGAATTCCAACCTGAAGGAAGTAGTTAAAAAGGAAATCATGAAACTTCCAGAAGCAGGCGTTATATATCCGATCTCAGACAGCAACTGGGTCCGTTCGGTTCATGCTGTCTCAAAGAAAGGAGGAATTACGGTAGTAAAGAATGACAAAGATGAATTGATCCCTACTAGAACTGTCAACGGACACATAATGTGTATCGATTATAGGAAGCTGAATGCTGCCACATGAAAATATCATTTGCCTTTACCCCTTATCGATCATATGTTAGAAAGGCTTGCAATCCACGAATACTAATGTTTTCTCAACGGGTATTCAGGATTCTTCCATATTCCCATATATCCAGACGATCAAGAAAAGACCACCTTTACTTGTCCCTATGGAATGTTCGCATATAAGATGATGCCATTCGGACTCTGTAACGATCCTGCAACTTTCCAAAGATGCATGATGTCGATATTCACCGATATGATCGAGGACTTCATGAAGGTTTTCATGGACGGCTTCTCAGTATATGGTCCAAACTTCAAAACATGTCTCGATAACCTGTGTAAGGTACTAGCTAGATGCGAAGAGAAAAATCTGATTTTGAACTGGGAAAATGCCTAGAATCCACATTCTTTCCTTTAAGTACCTTTGTCATAAGGTTTAGGGAAAAAATAATTTAGCAAACAGTAAAGTAAAAATCTAGACAGTATTCTAAACGAAATCTAATGGCAATAAGAAAGAGTCCGGCACGGTGGCCAAATTCCCGTACCCATTTAGACCGTTTTGTTTTCCGTTTAATTTAAAATTGTCCTGTGTCCGTTTAGGGCCGTTTACCATTTTTTTTTTGTGAATCTATATTTTTTGGTCAATAATCTTTTGCATTATTTTAAGATAAATTTTATGCTTTTTAAATTTGATTTCCAAAACTTTATATATAAATAGAATTCAATAATCAAATTTGAAAAAAGATAAATAATTTTACTTTTGATTAAATATTAAATCATTCATAATACATAAACTATCAACAATTCTAGTAGATTTTAAACACAATTATAACATAAATTTTTTTTCTGAAAAAACACAACTATATATAATATATAACTATATCTTTTTCAAAAAACAAAATTATATAACTCTTTAAATTTCCATTTAAAATATATTTAAAAAATCATAAACGGCCTAAACAGGTACCCTTTTATTTTAAGGGTATGCCCCTACGAGATGGCCTAGACGGGCGACCCGTGTAAACCATTTATTTTTATATGCTAATAAAAGGGTCATGGGTCCGCCCGTTATACTAAGACCCGTTAAGCCGCGCGGGCTTCCTGCCGCATTTTAACATCCCTAC